>JABFPN010003643.1:0-17420 GCA_022817305.1 Leptoteleia sp. ZL-2020
AGTACGGCCAACGTTATCATCCCAGTACTGTGCCAGTACTGGCAGACAACAGAATCTGTACAGCTGCCAGTACAGGCAGTACGGCCGCCAGTACTGGGCCAGTGCTGGGCCGTATTGTAATTTCCACATGGGTCCTTTTAAGTTCACGAAAATTGCATTTAGTTTGAAAACTTTTTGATACATTTGAAACAGTATTCTGCACTTATAAAAATACAAGTTTTATTGAAAAGATAAAATCTTTTTGCTTCAAAAATATTTGTTGTGATTCAAAAGTATTGTTATTTCAAAAAGAGTTCGTTTTATTTCTAGTAAAAAAAAAATGATTATTTTGTTTAGAAAAAAGTAAGAAGATCAAACATATTATATGTTATTCGTTACTTATTACAAATTGCATTTAATTATTTCAAATAATTTTTAATCATAAACCTGTTTTTTGTCACTGTTCACTTAAGAAACTCTAATTTAAAATCAAAACTTTTTTTTCAAACATTCTGAAAGTTATATGCAAATGAATAGTTTGCTTTATACCAAAAAACAAAGTTCTACGAAAATGCAAAACATAAAATTATAACATAATATTATTTATATTTTTTTACTTATGCAAACTACTTTAATAAGTATACAATATTTATTTCAATTAAAATTGAATGAAACAACCTGTAAGCATTAAAAATACAAGATTAGTGCAACACATAAATATATAATTAATGATATTAATTGGGTGCTTGAAGGATAATGATCAGGATAAGGTCATTTTTTAATGAACATACAACGCGCTTTACAAATTTAGGCACGATTTTTAACATCAACCTGCAAGTACCATACATCGGTAAAACTTTATTAAGCATTTCAAGTGGTATGAAATGATGAAAACACAAGTATTAAAGTAAAGAACTAATTAAAAATAAATAATAAGCATATCGCACAAAATATTGTGACTTTACAAATACATTGTCCTCGACCTGTATTATTTCAGAAGTCGTCATACTTTTTCAGTCAAGACCTCAATTTGAGTCTTATCAATTGTTTGAAAAATGGCCTCTTGCAACGTTGCCTGAAATGACTTATCTAAGAAAAATTTTTCATTATTGTCATCGTTGTAAGATAGTATCAATGTTCTAAAATTACAGGAACACATTATTTGTAATCTGCTTTAAACTTTATTACCGTCTTCGTGATTTTATTTGACAAAATGGAAATTATAAAAGAAAACAGGTAAATTCATTTATTTAAACATTAATTACTATAAGTATTAAAAAAGAAAATATTCATTTAGAAACCGTTTGAAATGTTATGCAATGTTATTAATTGATAACGATTGTTAAATAAATAATAAAAGACATAACAAATTATAGCATTGAAAAAAAATTTGATCCTCGGATAATAAATATCTCATTTTTCTCATGAAAAATCTTCGTTATTTTCGTGCCTCGAAATTGCGCAACTAAAGCACAGGAAAGCTATAAAAGGAATTGCGGGGAGACAGCATGAAGTCCGCGCTTAAATGATCTGTTCACATTTACAAAATTTATATGCCAGTTTGCCGGACTTCGTTATCTGAAGAAGCATCTAATTTCTACAGATTCAAGTAAAACGAAATTTAAGATAATAAACGACCAAGTGCTTAGCTTTTTGCACAAAATTAGGTGTACATAAATGTAACCACGTCGAAGTAATAAAATATAAATTGAGTGTAATGACAAAGTGTGTCAGAAATAAGAATACTCCAAAATGCTTGACAAAGTAGTGCAAATCAAAAGAGCGAAATTACAAATAACACAGACAAAAAAGAAGAAAAAAAGAACCCGAAACATAGACGTATCTAAAAGACCTTTACAATACATGTATTATAAAATAAACTCATTAAAAAAATTCACACAAAAAATTGTTCACTTTGACAGTATAGAACAAAACAAAGTTTTTAAAACCAAAATAAAGGAGAAAAAAACCTGTTAGCAAGCACCAGGTCGAGTATAACAAATGAAAAATATAAGTGAAAAAATGTTTCTGCTTAAAATATCTGGGAAGGAGGGAAGCGGGAAGCGAGGCTATAAAAAGCCATGAGCAATGGTCGCCATATTAATTAATTATATACGATTATAATAATATATATATATCTAAAAATATACATGTGTGTTGATATTACGTGGGATTAGCTGATGAGGAAAGGAAAATGTTTTCTTTTTTCTTTTCTTTTTTATTATTATTGTTTTTTTTTTTTTTCAAATCGACGTGTCTTTTTCTTCCGGTATTGATCTTGATGGTTTTCTCTGGTTGATTTTTTCGTCGATAGGAAAAAAGAGAGATAAAATAAGAGAAAGCATTATAATAAAACAAATATTCATGCATTTTTCAAGCATTATTATTACAAATACTGGCTGACTCCTGACAAACCCCGTGAGCGTGCAAGCGCAAAATCGCATTCGATCCCAAGTACTTGCTCGGGTCGCACAACTACGCAAAAGGTCAGACAAAAGGACCGATGAACTATCGCAAAGATAGACAGATAGATAGATAAGATAGAGAGAGACACAATCACTCTCAGTCGTACGTACTACGCTCTGTAGGATCACAATATGTGCGTACGCGCGTGTGAGCATGCGTCCACATATATGCAACAGAAAAATCATCCGCGTACGTGTATGTGCCCATGAACGTGTACTCACACGCGCGTCTTTATATATGTATGTATAGATAATCTAAAATAAAGGTGAATGTTTTATATAGCAGGTTAAAAAACGTTACGAGCGAATGCGCGAAGCTTTGCATCTGCATTCCCGGGGTCGCACGTATATATAGCGTATTTCATATTTATATATAGATATATAGATATAATACAATGCGTAGGTTTTGTGTATGTGTAAATATAAATATATGTATATACGACAATGTACATGGAGAATCCAGAGACAGTACAGTACACAATAATAAATACTACCTGCGTATGCATGTTTATATGCGAATATATATATCATAAAACTTTTTTTGTTTGTTAGTTTACTTTCAATATGCTTATATATAGATATAGTGTATTCTTCATAATCTTTAATAAAGTATGTTGTCTATCATCGTTGCACGCAATCATTTCTTGCAACAATTATAATATTACGTAGTATTTATATTATTTTGTATTTAATATAAATTTAATTGTTATAAAGTAAATTATGTAGTAAATAGTGTAGTATATTGTGTGCATTGGAGTGTGAGTGCAAGGAAAGGCACTTCCGCTGTGTCAAAGCCGACTCTATGCCTGGAATCCGCACACTCTCCCCGGGAGTTTTGCTTCTCGTCAACGAGAATCCCAGAACGCTTTCGAATCTTAAACTGCAAACGTGTCGTCAGTCAGAGTCGGTTCGACTGGCGTCTTTGAACACGCAATGAGTCGCGGGATTTCAGGCATCAATCCAAACCAGCCACCCCTAGTTCATGTTCGTTTTTAGTACTTATATGAAGGAACTCTAATAATATGCTGCATCCCCTTTTTCGAGGAACGCTCCGTGCCAGAAGTCGCAGTTTCCTCATCCCACAATCGAAACTGTGCTTGTTCAATTCATTCGGCCTCGGAAGTTAAGTACCAGACATTGAAATCGCTCGTGGACCATGACTAAAACATCTGACTCTCTCAATTTTGAAACTGAATTTGATCTAAAAGCGTACGATTGTTCGTTGCTCGGTATCAACTAACTTTGCCGTTAAAATATACAATTATAAATATGCTCTTAAATAAAATTTATTGCAACCAAATTTGGTATTTAAATTCGTCATTCTAGATCTAAAATACGGTCGTAGCAATATTCAATCGACCGCTTAAGTAAACAACAACATTAAGTTACAATTTAACTCTACGCAATGAAAAAGTATTGCAGCGGTTTATTGCAAAAGATTACGACATTTGCACAAATGATCTACACAAATGGTCTACTTAACCAACGCGAAATTGACTGTGCGTCCGTGCGATAAAAATCACTGGTCACTCCCTTTCCGAGTTTGTTTGTGATGAATTTCGGATGCAGCATCAGAGGCCTTAAATTGTTGGACATATATATAGACATATCGTATATATATCCCGTAACATTACGTACGTACGTTGTCTTAAAAGTTATGCATTTACGTGTACTTAGGACATTAAAGTAGTTACATACTATATACTATCACAATGGACGGGCCAAGTGCGCGCCGCACGAGATCGAAAAAGGTCACTCCCCCTTCGAAACAGACTTCATTTGTCGTTACTCAAATCTCTCATTGTCGGCGTTTGAAGGAAACGAAACGAGCGAGAAAAATACACTTCTTATTTGTTTTTATCATATATATAATAATAATATATTATGATCATTTTCTCTCCGTTAAACATCGTACATGGAAGACTTCTGACTCTAAACAGGACCGTCCGCTCAATTCAGCGAATAATAGTCACTAGGTTAAGACGGCACTGACGTCGCGTAGGCTTTGTGCGTTTCTTTGCGAAGAGGAAACCTTTATTCAATCTCGTCGGGGGGAGGTGCGAACTTTTTCGAAAAATAATAATATAATTATTACTACTACCTTTTACACCCCGCTTAAATGCACGTCGTACTTCACGAAAAATAATACGCAATTTCACTGTTTATCTATTTTTGACGTTTAGTTTTGGTGTATCTATTATTTATGTTATTCAAATGAACCACCGGTTCAAGAACTGACAAAATATGCATTGCTCACTTCATTTGCATAGCATTTTGGACACCGAAAGACTTTTTTTACTGAATATTTATGTACGAATATAGAATTTTCATGCTTCAATTTATCATGTATACGCTAAACGATTAAATTTTCTATTGTAAGGTAATATTTTAAACTATCTATTTATTTATTCAAATTTGACCTAGGAAACGTTATACATTTGCTTTAACCGTTATCTTCAATTAAATTCACAAATAGAATAAAATCACACTCATTACGCTAAAATAATTAGTCAACAAACTAAAAATATAAAGGCAAAATAACAATATAATATATGTATGAATTTCGGATTAAAAATAACCAAGAAAATTAAAATATTACTACATAATTCATTATTACATTATTACAATTTCTAATTGTTAATTCTTTTCCATTGCCTAATTCTACACGAATAAAAAATAATTATTCATCTCTCTACTTTAATATTTATTTATTTTATTCTCTATCTAATGGTCAAACTCATTTTATATGTACAATTCCAAGCAGCGCGTTAAAATTTTATCAACATAAAACTGAAACGCAGTTTTTAAAATTACTTCTAACATAACCGTCTGTTACGACAATTGACGACGTTTTACCGTGGAAACAAATCGAAATTCAACAATTAAAAAGTTCCGACCAAACTATTTTTGTTTGGAAAACATTTTCAGTAGCCTAAAGTAAATTTAATCCGACGGTAAGTATGCCTACCTAAAATGAACAATCCTCGAGTCGAAATGACCATCACTATGCATACTATTATTATTATTCGAAAAAGTTCGTATTTATGACCACCGTACATATACATCTAACCTAGACCGTAGTACAGTGTGCTAAACTAGTCCTTACGTAAGACCTACGCTTTTTTTTTTCGTGTCGATGATTGGCTACCGCGTAATTGGTAGCTATTTTCGTCAATTGATCACCATATTTATGCAATATATTGTTTCAATTCGTGTTTTCTCTTTGCTTTTTCATAAAGAAAAATCTTTTATACCTAAATCCACATTGTATGTATGTATAAGATATACCTATACATAAACGTACGTTATTATAATGAGGACCGTTCAAATCACTGGCAAGTATGTTTGTGTAATGTGTTTTAATATATGAATATATTACTAGCAATGATCGAAAATATGGTCAAATGTAACTAAGTGTTATTATGTTAATGAAGATGATAATAATATGAATTAATAATAAGAATAAACTTATAAACGCTTTAAACAACAATGACAACATTTTACGATTCTTCTCTAGATTCATCTCGTTAACATAATTTCTTTTTTGACTCCTTGCAGGGGTTTTCATAACCTTATTGTTAATGCATCACAATATTATATCGAGCTTTAGTTCTGTCCTCTCTGTTTATCTACGATTAATCATTAGTCAAACTAAGTATTAAGTTCTGCTGTTGTTTGAATGTTTTTAGCAATTTTCGAGTGCGTGACTTTCAACTCACGCAACGTATTATCAAACACTCGTTTTGACTTTTTGTTTACTTTGGAGTTCATCGTGCAATCGGATCCTAAACTCACTCTCCCGAATCGAATCCTCTGTTGGAACGATTCGTTGCGCAAAACCGACGTGGACCGAAAATAATTCAGCGAATTCAAATTATTGGTCAATTATGAACGAAAAATGACGAAAGCGTTAAACAAAACGGAACACAATCGCGTCGACTTTCGTATTACAATACGCGACGTGGTCATTTGTATCGCGACGTGAAGATAAGTTCATTACACGTCTGGCAAGCATCGCCAATAGGAAACATACATTGCTAATCGGAACTTCGTGCAGTGTTTTTAGAACAAAAGACCGAGTGAGATGCCGAAGAAAAATTCTGCGAATTGACATACAACTCGGTCATCAGTCAACGATAAAAATTAATGATTAATTATCAATTATAATTGTAATTGCGTTAAAAATCATACGAGCACTGGAAGATAGACGTTTTATTCCTACTCGTACCTCAACTAAATATATATAAACAATTCAGTCAAGCTAAATAAAACTTAATGGACGAAACTATAACACGATCAACAATGTTAAAAACAATTAAAATTATTTATTTAAAATGACTTTACGACGAAATTTGGCTTCCAGTGTAAGCATGAAAGTTTATAATTTGGAAACGATAGTCGATGTAGAAACTGAAGGAAAAAACACGCGGACGATACGACGAAAAAGTCACATTATTCCGTACCGTTAAACAATTTCTTAAGAAACAAACGTTAACGTAAACCGCTAGATTATTGATAACAACGCGCGACGTAAAAGACTGCGAACGCCGCTTGAACATCCGCCATCGGTGCTTCTCGAAAGCGGTTACGTTGGATCGGGTCGATAAGGCACTCTTCACCGACAGTACACTGACTAGAAAATGAAACTATTTCATGGAACTTTTTGAACGTCACTCGATTCTCTTAGGCTAATTTTTTTTTCTCTTCCGGAAGACTCCGCATCGAGTATTGCATTCTCACGGATTCATGTGAAATTTATTACTTATCGTGATAAATAATATTTAATTCATTAAAGTGGAAGAAATTATTCAACGTGATATAAATGAGTTCAGCACGGACAAAGGTAGCAAAATATTAAGACGACGAAAAAAAGGGAACAAGAAGAAAAAGAAATGGATTCGCGTCTGATAATATATAGACGTTCATCGGAGACGCAATATCGATGGAAGTGATCGCGAAGTCGCGAGTGTGACTTATGTAGTTTTCATTTTCTTGTAGGGTTGCATGATGACGCCGCTACTGACAGGAATAGCTACCTGAGGTTGAGCAGCAATGGTCGCGGGATTCGCGGTGGACAATTGGTGTGGCGAGACTCCGGGCATACCTGCGACTCCGGCAACACCAGCGACACCTGGCAGCATCGCGTACGGGTTTTGCATGTAGCTGGCTTGGACGGTTGCAGACCCTGGCATACCAGCAATCGAGGTTTGCAGGTAAGGTGGTGTTGGAAGAATTTGTTGTCTCATCAAGGAGTAAGGGTTGATGGCAGATGCGGGGGATCTCTGGTACGCCAGAAGTCCCGCCTGGAGGGGAGAAGTAAGGGCCGCTGCTCCAGGAAGACCGGCTAAATTGGTCATGACCGGTCGCGGAGTCGCAGTGCCAGGAATCCCGGATGGGGGAGTCCCGACCGCGGATAAGGCCTGCTTATTGAGCGCCACGCCGGTATATGCGCTGAGCGGATTAATGCCGTACGACTGAGAAGCCTGCGACAGCTTGATGGCCTTCGCGTAGTTCTTTTGCGCGACTTCCTTGGCGAGGGTCGCCGGGTCGACGGTCGCCAGGTTTGGCGCCATGCCCAGCGTGTTCAGCACATTAAAGTTGGTGATATTGGCCATGGTGTAATTGGCCATCGTCATGTTTGCAACGGAATTGATAGACGCGATTGAACTCATAGCATTGGCGGCCGCGCTGGGCATGGACGTCAGGGACATCGAAGTCATCGGGCTCATCGTCGGCTGTCTCGAAAGCTGTGCCGACAGCTGACTGACTTGCGTTGAATTTGCGTGATTCAATTCGGGAGAGTTGCGCGAGTTATCGTCTTCGTGGTGGTTCGAGGTCGCTTGCTTGTCGACTGCGGATGCCGCCGAGGCCGCCGTCGGCGGAGGGGGTGGTGGCGGCGGATTGTTGGGATCCACGAGGATCCCGTTGGCATCGGCATTTAAGCCCGTTGCTTGCGTCTGAATCGAATTTTGCACGGCAGACACGACCGACTGATTAGAGGTTTGGGCTAGGGGTGTTGTTCCAGTGTACTCACATGACACAGGCACGAAGGGCTGCTGCAGCTGCATTAATTGTTGGTAGGTCGTCGCGCCAGTCGGTTGATAGACCGGCACGCCGGACTTGTCGCCTGCTGGACGCTTGTACGGAACCATTCCCGGGAAGCCCTGCGAACAATTGCACATTATTTCGTTATATTTCGTAGTTCTTGGCGTGACCGCGGCAGCAACGCGCCGGGTCTACGTGTGTCTTTCTTTTTTCAATCGTTACGATTCTGTTCTCCTCGTCCACGACTACATATGTTCCTGTCAAGGAACAAACCCGGAATCTGTCTTGTTCGTCCGACTCTGGTCCAGTCTGTTCGAGTACGATTTTTTCGACAATGACTTTGCGTCCGTTCAACAACTTGTTTTATCATTTAAACTGATTCTGTGACTTACTTGCTGCTGGGTAACTAATGAATGTGTTATGATAAGAACTCATTTTATCTCGGATTTAATTGAAATGTTCGTGTGATTTCAGTTAAATACTACACAGTACTACTTCTACATGCCATGTTGTAGAACTAGCGGGTTGAGTTGAGGTAGAATGAGTTCAGGCGGTCTATTCTCCCATAGCTTTTGCTAAAATAACTTTTTACGCGACATACTTCTAGTATGTGATGCGACCCTATGAGGATGTACATGAGCGTATTGATTTTGTGTTTAGTCTGCACTTACAAAGTTCTCGTAGTAGAACGATCCGACAGACTTCATGTCCATCTGCAACAAAGACAGGAGTGGTTTCAACTAATTTCCAGGTCTACGTTTATCGCTGTTCGTTCGGGACACATGGAAAGGGGTTGGACAATTTAAGGGTTACGTGGTGTAAGTTGTGCCGATGACGCAGCTTGCAGTGACGTTCCCAAACGACGATGTATCCTTCTTGGATAACTGTAAAATCTCTCTACTATGGAACATGTCAAAAACAAAACCAGCCATTCTTGAACTACTTGACATAATACCTTCGCGATCAGCACGCGATATTTCTGTTCCATTAGACTTATTTTTGAGCGTTATTTTGTGTGAAACGTTTCACGTCTGACAGCCGAGTACGACGCGTAGATTATAAACTTTATGATCAAATTATGACGTTAAACGATAAATAATAACACGTACTAACGAAAATTTAAACATGAAAGAAATGAAGAAAGAAACAAGAAGAAAGTACGTCGCACGATAAATAAATGATTCAATGAAAACAAAGAAGACCTTGAAAGAGAAGCAATCGAAGAGGTAGCGAATTAAAATTATCAATTGCGAGAGAAACGGTAATAAGCCAAAATAAATGTTCTATTACAAAAGTTTGGTTAGAAGCAGCAACGAGATGCAGAAGCTTGAAAGCTGAAAGTTGTGACATGAAGATTGTACTTTGAAGAGATGTAAACACAGCAGAATCGAAAAAGTAAAAACTGAACGTATATTATCGTTAAATAAACTTACGTCGTATATAAATTAATTAACGAAAAGAAACAATAAGAGTTGTACAGATTTGAATGTGAATGTTAATAGAACGATAATGGCACTAGTCGAATGCAAAAACAAATCTATTGTAATTTACATCTCTGTAATTGCTGCTTATTTGTCGCGTAATGAAAACATAATTGTTATACAGCCGGTGACATTACCGATACGGATTAATGAAAAATCTTTTGAAGTTTATAACAAAGCACGAATTAATAAACGAACTGTCAACTTAATTAATGCCAGCAAAAGAGAATGATTGTTGATTAAGTTAAAATAGCACGGCAAAGTAAAAGCGTTGTTGGAATCGCGTTAGACCGAACCCACCGTCCCTTTCCGTGTTTTCTTTTGACAAAAAATAAACAAAATTTAGACGCAGGGAGTGTTTCTAAGCGATCTACTGTGTGTAACTGGCAAACACGACTCGCACAACTCGACGTTGTCTTTCGCAAAGAAATTGAAATCAAAAGTAAAAATGTGACAAAAGGACAATAAAAAACCGTACAACGTAGGCCAGTCGTAATATCACTGAATTTCAAAAGTACCGCTCGGACATTATACCGAGCGTCGAGGAGATGAAACTGCACCATCACCTCGAAATCGCGAAAGCACAACATGCATCATCGGCGCAAGCTCAGAATTACACTGTTTTTCCATCCACCGTTATCGGATCCCTATTTTCGGATGACACTCGGGACGTCGATCACGGTCATTGGAAATGGAATAAAGTAAATTTTGGTGCGCGAGATTGAAACGCAGGCACATTGCTACATTTAAGTATTTCGTTGAATTTTGCTACGTATTATGAAACACGATCTTAGTTAACTGGTTGAATCAAAAGTTCCTGCGATGGATATCACGCCCACCAACTTACGATCGGCAATACTGCGATCGATTTCAATCTCACTTCTAGAATAAAGGTGAGATATTCGTTAAAAATGACAAGGGAAATGCCAAGGTTGATACAATTATCGTATGATTTTACTTTGGTCGGCTCGAATTCCAAATGTTTTAACGTATCTTAAAAGTGGCAGGTGGAATTCGCCCGTATTCAAAGTAAGGTTGACAAATCAAACATTTATCTGAAATCGACAATTAATTGTTACTTGTGTCGCTAACTTGTTATGAGACAGAGTTAGTCGTGTAATTGTTAATAGAGTGTAATAAAAATAAACATTTGATCTGACAACGCAGCGCCAGATATTTCAATCGCTTTAATATAAATATATTTATGAAGTTCGAAAGAAACAAAATGTTTGCGATTGATATACCGTACGCAATGAAAAATATAAGTGAATGGATATTTCAAGAAAAGAAAAGAAATATGTTCGATAAGCGATCTATAAATACATTACGAGGCGTAAGCTCTGAAAAAAAACGGACAACATTGCAATTAACGAACGTATGATAAGCAAAAAGAAGAGAACTTTAAACAAATTTGGCGCGTGTCTTTAAATAAGCCAATAGTTTTGTATGACACAAATTGCGTGTGTCGCGTGATGCAAAAGAGGTATTGCGTTATGCTCTAGCCAATACTCGACAGCGGGTGATATCGTTGTCCGAAAAATTTCATAAATACAATTCGTGAGTAGAGACGTTAAAATACGTTTTTAAACGTAAATATTGAACTACTAACGACATGATGTATATTACTTAAAAAAATCAGAAAAGAAAAGAAACGTATTTATAATTATATACATAAAGTCTTTGAACAAAACTATACAAAGTTAATTATACGACACTAACTATTGTGATTTGAAGTCAAAAATGAGTATTAAAGAACAAAAAGGAACGTTATAAATATATTCTAAAATAAGAAACAAAAGAAAAGAGTGAAATTTCTATAAAAAAGTAACATCTCTAATCATGAGAGTTCGTTAAACATGTTGTAAGAATAAGGAGCTAGAGCTCTAAGCGCACTCGGCAGTGTATTCACAATCGCAGTAAATTAAATTTTATACTTAAGAGTAAAATTGTCAAGAACCTTCAACAACTAAATAAATTTTACATTTAACCATAAACAAAGTGCCTTGAAAGCTTAAGTACATTATAATAAGTATAAGATGGAAAATCGGGAGATTTAAAATTATACAAAAGTTTGCAGAAGGTTCCGAAAAGAAGAAAAATAAAGTGTACATCATGCATAAGCCGTGGTACCATTAGCAGGTCATCATTGGAGTCGCGCATCCGCTTCTTGCCGAGCTCGATGCTCGCCATACTGGCGCTCTGAAGTCCTCCAGGCACTGCAGTAGCCGGCACTGCCGAGACTCCGCCAGCCATCGCGCCGATTCCCGGCACACTCGTCGGCATCGTCGCCGTCTGTTCACATCGATTTTGGTATCAATAATCGAGTATGCGTATGCGTCCGGTGCCAGATTGGTGGAAGCGACGACGGTTGGTTGTTTCGTTCGTGTTTTTGCGAGACACATTTCGGCCGTGCGACAATTCGTTCGTATTCGTTCAACAGGCGTTAATTTTTGGCAGGTAGCGAAGCGTACGAAGGTTTTCAGCAAGCATGAAGCATCGTCAGGCGAGAGGGCAAGATCACAAAATCAAAAAAAGAAAATAAGATAAGTTGAGGCTACGGTTTAGGCAGACAGTCGCAGAGGTCTTACAATAATATAAAGATAATTATAATAATTATAATCAATCAATCAATAATAATCAACAACAATAATAATAATAATCAATAATAATAATCAATAATAATAATAATAATAATAAGTATACACATGTTTTACATGAAATCAAACATTTATAGTTATTGTTATTAAATTGACTCATCGCGGGGGATTCACGGCATTCCACGTGAATGCAGTGGACCTCACGGGATCAAATTCTGTAACATTCCGCGTCTCCAGAACTCCCAGTCGCTGTAACGCGTCGTAATCGCCTATATGGATCTGTCGCATCAAGCAAAGTTATGAATAATTAAATAATAAAGCATGAGCTAACATAAGTTAAATAAGTACTAAAATGTGTAATCGATTAAGTGGTTGAGTGAGCGATCAACTAAATTCCGAACATAAATCCGCCGATGATGAAGTGAGTGTAGAACATGACAAATGGGAAAAGTAAAAGGAAACAAGAAAAACGAAGGAACGGTAACGTTCTGCGTTCGTTTTGCTTTGTTATCGGCGTGATTCTCTGTGTGTAAGAATCGCGACGGTTGCGTCTACGTGTTACTTCGTAATCGCACGCTAAAAGCTCGAGGCGGCCTCCAAGATGGACTGCAAAAATGAAGATTAATTAAAAATGTAAGGATCAAGAGGAGATACGAAATAAAGGCGGGCAGCTGCGGCACCGGCGTTGCTCGAGTCGCTTTTTGACTGGCTCGGGCGGGGGGACCTGCAATTGGCTCTCAGCAAAATTAACTTTAGCAGCGTTTCGTTGTCCCTTCGGACAATAATACGAACGGGGACGAAAGAAAATAAAGCCAGAGAAAACAACATGACAAAAAAGTCAAGCAAGCTCGGCTTCCCGCAACGCGAAACTCTTATCGCTTTCTCCTGAAATTAATCAGAAACACATGTTACCAGATATACTTTCTATGACGTATTTACACACGATACACACGTACGCCTACGATTGTTGACGCACGCACGTGTGTACGTCCATGATTGTTGTACTTTTGTCAGTTGGATTCCACTGTGTCGCTGTGTCGTTGCTTGTAATAAACTCGGCTCAAGTAAAGTGTACGGACACGTCGTCAGTAATTAAATACGTTTGACAACTGCGAATTTCGACTCATTTGTGGCAGTTTGCCTCGATCGTGACTCGTGTGACAGTGTGGCAGTACTCCGTGTGTGTGTGTGTGTGTGTGTTTTCGTACGTGCGTGTGTGTGCGCTCATTTGTGTGTAAGTGGGTTTACATTTGACATACATCCAGAGGAGTGCCGTTACAATCCCATAGAGTGCATTTGTGTGGGAGCACATCGATCATTGGTATAACACGGTTCTCGCGAGCTCGTCGGGATTCGCGCGCGCACACGACACATTCTCACTGGCGGCGGAATTCAAATCGTAACTCGTGAAAGAGAGAAATGGCCGGAAAGACTTTTCGTTTCGAATTCGCTCGAAATAAAAGCGTCGTATAAAACAGAAGAAATATGGTCCTCGGGCTTTGTTGTTTGCTTGTGCCTGGTTTTACTTACGGTACCGAAATCAGATCAATTACGTTCTGTTTTTCTATTGCTACGCAAAATTGTTACCATCACGTATGCACCCGTAACTATATCGAAATCCTCTTATTTTGTGGTTCCAAAGTAATGTAACCATAGTGGCGGGTAAATTGAAGTTCGGCATGTGCCAAAAATTGGAAAAGGTCAAACAAGAATAAAAGAAAAGAAATGAAATTATGTTGAAAGGCGGGGTTTTTCCCTAACATCAGTCCTTGAGGCAGCAGGGTAAAAAGAAAAAAAAATGATGAAAAAATAGGATCGTTCTCACGTCGTGGACTGCAAATTCCGTCGAGAATCCCGATGCACCCAGATGGAATTGAATAGCCCTTGTAGAGAATGAAACTTCCCTGCTAACAAGCTGGTCTGCCGCAATCCAAGAGTTTTCTTCCCCTGTGTCCGGGTACGGTGAGGTCTTCCGGGCGACGTAGCTGAAAGCGTCTTTTCCGGCATATCGGGCCATGCCACGATATATGAAGACGTGTTTCTATTAAGTATACAGTGCCGAATTCTGTATTTACCGCGTTATGTTTGAAAATTTTGAACTTGGATCCTTTATCCTTTTTAACTTTCACCTGGCATTAATTTTACACTGTATACTGAAACATTTCTATCAGTGGCATAACCAGGAGGTTAATCAAAAGAAAAGATCTTTCGAATTTACTTAAAACCCGTAAATTCAGATCATAAAATTGAATTAGAAGCCAAATTACTACGGAACGAAATAAGAAAAAAAAGTAGAAAGAAAATCTATGTCTACTGAAAGTACAAGTCAATCACGTTATCAGCAAAAGTTGGTCAAGCCACTGAAATATACAACATAGAAATACGCTGGTTACATCAATGCCAAATTAAAGGTCAGATTGAACTGCGACAAACACGGCGTTTTCTTTGAGGGTTGACATACTTGTCTTGTGTAACTGAACAGCATAATACTGCGCGGATAATCGCGAATTGGGGCGTATTGTCATACCTTACCCACGGCACCCATGCGAATCCATCATATCTTTCAAAAAGTCGAGTGTAGCGCTTGTGTGGGGCAGCAAACAGCAGCAGGGTTGATATAGCCGGGGTTCGTGCAGCACAGCTTGTCAGCAGGTTTGTGTATTCGTGTACTCATAAGATATATACGCTACTATTATATACAATTCGCAACCGCGCTCCATTTTCATAATGTGCTTTCTCCTCAATCTTTTGTTATTTTAAACGTAGAGAAAAAGAAGATTGCCTTTGAAAGCATTGAAGCGATGACCCAAGATGAACGTAAAGTACAAAACCAGTTCTATCATATAGATATCAAAATTAATCTGTGGATAGTCATTTAGAAATAACGCAAAAATTAATTCACGGTTACACCATCTCAAATACTGCAAATTCAACTTCATTATATATATGTGTATGTATGGTCAATAAACATATATGATAAATATAATAAGGTATACATTATTGGCACAAGTACAACACTAGGCGGTCTGCAAAATGGCAATGGAGCGGGTGCGTTGCGCGATAAAGTTTACATATTTATAATCTAGATAACCGGTCAGGTGATTGGTGTGTTGCAACTAGATATATTTGCACCTGAGTAGCTGCGATAGGCTGCTAGAAAGAGAGAAATAGAACAGTGGTGACGGTGATGATAAAAAGATATCTGGCAAATTGTCTACTCACTACACACTACGGTCACGGCGATACGTCAAACAGGATAATAGATGGACAAACACAAAAGCAACAAACTGGTAAGATGGAGAAACTCGCTTGTCAAAAGTAATACAAAGTAAAATACACCGCAGACAGTTCGAGTTAACTGTATGGCAATGTAGACGTAGAGAAAAACTTGGCTCAGGCAATCGTATAACTTGCCGGTGTTTTGACTCAAAAGTATCGTAAATATCGTTTACAACGAATGACAAGTGATCATCGGTTCGAAATAACGCTTAATGTAACATTATCACGCTTATCAAAATGAATCTTCCTGAAAAAGAGACTGGGTTATTCAAACGGAACATGATCAGATAAAAATAAAAGAGACAACTTTTGACCGAGCAGTTACAATTGAATAAACCGCAAACTTTTCTCTGTTCAAATGTGTGATCGTAACCGCGCCATATTGCGGCTTTGACATTCCTTCACGCGTACAACGGCGCGTGGAATTGTCGCCGATAATTTACAATCTTTAACGTAAATAATTCGACATGCGCCGAAATTCGATCAAATGGATATTTCGGCAATTTCATTGCATTTTAATCACGCCGTTTATCGATTGAGTTTGCAATTTCGGATTGTGTCAATCGACGCGGTTACCATCAACGCTGACCACTGCGCAACATTTGGCCAATTTCACAGTACAATACCGTGCATATTAATCAACTGTTTTTGTGTAAGTATCGTACGGACATTAGACAAGCCCATCACGGGTTTACGCTTATTTGTATACAAACATACGAATGTAATAAAGAAAACGTAGCCTGAGGTCTCAAGAAAGCCCAATATTTTTTTGCGAATTGGCAAAAAGCAGCGCAGCAGCGAAAGCTTCGTCGAAGCGAACCCAAGAAACGAGTGAGTGAAGAATGAAAACGAAGAACGTAAACGGAAAGAAACGCAAAGTCGGAAGAGAACTCAAGGAAACAAATGTAAAACAGATAAGAAGGTACGGTGGGAAAGTCAAAGAAAGATGTTACAAGTAATTTCCTTATCGTCCAAAACGCATCTCTTCTTAAGTTCGTTGGCCAGAATCAATATTTACTTCAATATAGAACCGTGTTATTCGCGATAGAAAGCGGCGCTATTCCAAGGGGTCTTTTTTTCTGCCATTGTCCGCAATCTTATTCAATATGCGACGACAAAGGAAGCAATGAGTTCAAAACGAGGATGAGACGAGATCCTTAAAGATGCTTCAGAGCGTCGGAGGATGCGTTTTGTACGATGAAAGGGAAGGCAAATAGGTCTGCGAAGACGATCGCGCATGTGCACGAAGACGAACTGACCTGTGACACAATAGTCGAGTTACCGTGTACTTTCCCGATCTCTAGAAATTTAGCTGATTATTGTATCAGTCTCGTCTTTGGTGTAATTTTTTCTTTCCAGAAATAAGTCACGAGTGAGTCGACAATACAGTTGTCCGAGTACACCTCTATACTAATCGTTTTCGTGACCTTTCGATAATGATGGATAAAGTGAAATAAACAAATATTAAGAAAGAATTTAACCGAGAAAGGAAAGAGGAGAGAAAAAATAAAGTAAGAACGCAAAGATAGTGATAGAGTTAGAGAGAGAGAGAGAGAGAGGGGTAGAGAGAGAGA
>JABFPN010003644.1:0-17419 GCA_022817305.1 Leptoteleia sp. ZL-2020
AAGGTCTAACGTTTATTATTCTTTCTAGTGGAAAGAATTACGCAATTAAGTACTGAGTTAAGGAACCTCTCGGCCAATAACGATGAATATCAAGGCCAGGTAGAAGAGCTCATTGGAGCCGAACTTCCGGAGGATATAAAAATAAAGAGATTAAAAGGTTTCTGTAAGAAGCTTAAAAAGGTCTCAATTAAGAGCATAAATAATACTAATGTTATTGTCAATAACATTACCAACAACTACCATCAAACTATTCATTCGGAACCCAGTAATAAAAATGAAAACTCAACTGATCTCTACCTTCAACCTCCTTCTGGGGTAACTAAGGAAGATCATGAGTTCTTGATAACTAGCTTACAGAAACCTTGCAATTATTTGAAAGTATTATATAGTTTAAAGAAAAGAAGGGCGAGTCAAATACGCCCGAAAGACTTAACCAATACTCGTAAACATCCAGATCTCATCGTTTTAGATTAAGACATTATGTATATAATAATCAACTAAATTTATACGAATAATGAATAAACAACTATGTTAACCTTGTTAATTAAATAAAACCTTTGTATTTATTTATTGCACCCTCATCCCTCGATCAACAACCCCTGAAAAGGCAACTCGCCGAGCGAGCTCTGTCTTGCCCATTGTTAACTGTCTTCCGGGACGTAACACTAGCTTTATGTAATAGAGAATGCCATTAATGTTATTTGTCCTGGACCATTTTCCCTCTTTGTTCTTAGCTATTTTGTACTTAAGCAGTACATTGATAATTTTAAATAATAAATTTTTACGATTTATTTCTCTCAGTAACATTCGTTGCTAATTTTCAATTGCAAAAACTTGACAAAATTTTTTCTGAATATAACTCTTTTCCTTCAACTTTTACATCAATTTTTATACCATAGAATTATATGTGAAGTCTATAAAACCCTATTGTTGCCCCTTTCCAAAAGAGTACAGCTAACCATGGAAGGCAAATAATACACAGTACTAATATATGCTCAATGAATCTGAAATATAAAAAGATAAGTATTCATTATAAAGTAGAATAATATAATGATCTAAAGAAGATTAAGTAATTCACTGAGAAAACTAACGAGATAATCAGTTAATATTCAAATATTAATGTTTTCATTTTTAAAATTTTAAATAATTTGTTTATAGATTTATAATTACCCTGATTCAAAGACCATAAAGTTTCGGCTTCAAAATTTTGAATCTGAAATATTATGGAAAGTGCAACCGAAATTTCGGATACGGTATATGAAGTTTTATATAATATTGTTCTTGAAACATCATAATTGTCTCTGAAACAAAAATACTAGAGTTTCATAATATTGCATGCTAGACTTTTTAAAACCGAAACATTATATATTTTTTTCCGATATAAACAAAAATCGTTGTAAAATTGTAGTATTTTTTGTACCAGGGACATTATATGATTCAAGAATAATATTATATAAATATGAATTTTTGGCTGTATTCTTCTTAATGTTCCAAGCTCGAATTATTGAAGTCGAAACTTTATATTCTTTAATTTTTTATATTAATTAAAATCTTATATTCAACGACAAAAATAAACAACATTAAAAATTAACTTGAAAATAATCTTTAATATTCTTTAATATTTATGTAATTAATTATTTGAAAGTGACAAATACTAACAAAATTTTCCGCCTATAATATACATGCGTATCTTTATTTTCGCTGTCAGTCTTCTTATACTCCGACCACATTTTGTAGAATGAAAATGCCGCCTTCAGTGTTAATAAACAATTGACTATTATTGCTCCAAATGCCGGCAAAATGTAATAAATCAGTTCACCGTAATTTGTCATACCTTTTGAAAGAAGAATACATATAAAGTTGATATCCTAATCATTTTTTAAAATTATAATATTTTATAAGGATAGATTGTGAATTTTTAAAAATATATCGATTTAATGTAAGTTTGAAAAAACAAATATTTTAAGTTTCATTTTAATAATTTACACACCCTGGTAAAAATAAAATTCTGTAATAAGTTTATATGGTCTATGAATTTCGAATTTTATGAGAAAAGAGCAAAATGTTGGTCGTTGGAGACCTCGTAGACTTATGCTGGTATATTACACTGAGAGAAAACAGCCATAGTTATTATTACTAAACATGCTATAGTTATAGTTTCAGCGGTTGTAATAACCAGGAATTGCGTTAATATAACCAGAGTTCTAGTTCTCAATACTTAACTGACATAGCAGTTTGATTAACTAAGATCTATGGTTACATTTCATGAATACTAGAGAATTTTAGTTCTTACAATTGAATACTATAGTTGATTCCACGCATCTTTTGTTTTGTATTTGCGTGCGGCCATAACCTTAATTGCGTTCGTTGCTTGTACATTTTGAGCCGTATTCCGAACATCGACACATGCACACGACACGCGCACACCATGATTTGTAGGGTGGCAATGTTATATACATGTACACATACATACCCTTGTGGAAATTAATTGTCTGCAAAAGTCCGCAAAAGTCTGCAATCAAGTCCGAAAATGTCTGAAAAAGTTTCTCCAAACAGTCTTAAAATGTCTGCAAAAATGTCTGCAAAAGTCAGCAGTCCTAATTTTGATATCTTCTCAGACAGTCGCAGACTTTTTCAGACACCGCAAGAATTTTCTAAAATAATAATAAATTCTTGCGGTGTCTGAAAAAGTCTGCAACTGTCTGAGAAGATATCAAAATTGGGACTGCTGACTTTTGCAGACATTTTTGCAGACATTTTAAGACTGTTTGGAGAAACTTTTTCAGACATTTTCGGACTTGATTGCAGACTTTTGCGGATTTTTGCAGACAATTAATTTCCACAAGGGTACATACAACATACATACACCCAAACAGTGATGCCACGCTAAAAAATTATGGTGTGCTTGTGTCGATGTTGGGAATACGGCTCTTTATGATGGTTCGTCGGATATACATCGAGAATCCAAACACGTAGTGATCATTCCCTCTTTTATAAAAAAAAAAGAAGTTTACATCAACACCATCTCTATCACAGAAAAAAATAATTCATGAGTACTGTCATACATATAGTAAAGGCAGCTATACCGTATGGCTGATTTGGTACTGCTATACTCAGTATCATAATGAGAGCCATATAAGTTTAACTGAAGTTATATTGTTAATGTACCAATACAGTGTGATTCATTTAAATACATTACATACGTATGAATTGCATACATTGTTTAAGTACCGTTGCCGAATTCTCCTTTTACAGAACTAAATAATATTGTATTACTTAACCAAAACTGTTGTATTATAAAATGTGTGGTTATGACACAATCGTAGTTATCATGAACACGAATGTAATGTTTAAAATTATTATTTAATATAACTAACTATACTTAATTAATTATTAGTAGAATGGAGCATTATATATATAAAATTATTACAATATATATATGTGGGATTCAGAAGATGAGCCATTCAAAGGTTTTCCCGCGGATTAAAAGGTGGCGTGCTTGATCGGTGTTCGCGTCTTGTAAAGCGTGTTCGAGTCTAGTCAAGTTTTGATGACTGAAAGAGAGACGGTTTTTCTGTTACGTTAGAGTCTTGAGTAGATTTTGATTTGAGAAGGACGTAAAGTGAATAGACAATTTATCTCGAGTTATGATATTTGATTTTGTATTAAACCTTTATTAACATTTAACAATAAATATTTCGTTTATTTAAATGAGTGTTCTTTGTTATTTACGAGTAAGAGAGTGAGAAATTCCCACATATATATAAACAAAATTGTATGGAAAATTTTCAAAAATTATATTAAAATTATCATTATATTTTACAATGATGGAATTGAAATTATTTAATAAAATATATTTTTAAATTATTTATCAGTACTTACCCCATCAGAACAGAAGGTTTCGAACGTTTTTAAAACGTTTTACAAACTAAATAACGTTTCTAGAACGTTTTAAGAACCTTGTACGTTTTTAAAACGTTCTTAAAACTTTTTGTTCTGATAGGGTAGAATTAAAATTCATTCAATATGAAAGAGGAAAGCATAAACATTAACTTTATTTATAAATTGTGTACCAGATACGGTTGCTTTTATTTTTTCTTGATATTTTTATAAGAACAACACTTCACAATGAAATCCTAAATTTTTATTTTCATCGTTTAACGCTTGGCGGCGCAGTCGACAACGCAGTACGAGTATGGCAATCTCAACCATAAATTATGCTTATGACTGAAAAATACGTATAGCAAAATTAGCAAATGAAGTTTATAAAATGAATCATATTTTATGTTTAATTTAAAAATAGTCAAATAACAAAACATGGTATTGGTACGAAATACTTACTATTTTTATCCGTGTAAATTTAGGCATTTCATACATTCAGTTATGTTATTTTTGGATCAAATAATGTTTTTATTTTATGATTTGAAAACTCAAATTTAAACCGTGAATTAAAGGCAATTAACATTGTACACCCAGCGTCTGTGAATCGTCCAATAACTAGATGACATTTGTCGCTACCTTCTGTAATGTAATGTAAGTATACGAGTTCAAATGTCATCTAGTTATTGGACGATTCACAGACGCTGGGTGTACATGGATGAGTTCGTTAAATTTGCATTTAACGATATTTGACGTATTTTAACGATCTGTTTTCACTAGGGTACTATGGTTGTTACTACATTAAGAATGGTAATATTAATATTTTTCCATAGTAATTATAACTATGAATTAAGTTTATTTTTTCCATAGTGTTCTGGTTGAAATAAATATCTATTATAGTTATTTTAACTATGTAAGCATGTACACTGAAAAAAATATTCGAATTACAATTAACTCCACCGTGAGGTTAAAATATATTCGGTTTTATCAAGTAAGGTTAGTTTGATCGGAATGAATGTAATAAGCAGAATCTACCCCATATTGGATTTGTCATCAATTATTAGAATTAACTGAAAAAACGATGCAAACAAGTATTCGTGGATTTGAATTTACTCCGCGAGGTACTTGATTTACACTATGTTTTGAAAATAAATTCAAATACTAATTCGTAATTAAAAGAAGTATTCATGGAGTTCAATTTACTCCACGGTTCTTTTAAAGAAATCATAATTCGAATAATAAGATGGCTTCACATTCTTGGAAGAATTGAGTTGTCATACCAGCGATGCGTAATAGCCGTGCGTGTTAGGTACTTGCGTTAGTGTAGTGATATGGTATAGGTCATAGGTTCGATTCTCAGTAAAAACAGGTTTTCTACGTAATGACGATATGTACCCTAGTAAAAATCAAACATATATGGTCATATATGGATTAAGAAAAAACATATATGGTCATATATCGATTAAGAAAAACATATATGTTCATATATGGATTACGAAAAAAAAATTTTTTTCTTTATCCTATATGATCCATATATGAACATATATGTTTTTTCTTAATCCATATATGACCATATATGTTTTTTCTTAATCCTTATATGACCATATATATTTGATTTTTACTAGGGTAGCGTTAATTTCTTCAGTGTAATACGAATTTATAATATTAATATACATGTTAATTAATGTATATGTTGTATATAACCAATATTAAAACAGTTATAAAAATAGAATTGTAATTCGAAATGTTAGAGGCAAATAAACTCAATACTACTCCCCGAGCCACTTGAATGAAACAGTTTATTACATTATATTAACTGAAAACAGCAATTGTTTTTATTTAATGCTTTATTTGAAGTCAACACTCGCGGAGTAAATTCTACTTAATGAATTTATTCAATAAAGAAATTATGCTATTTACATCTACTGAAGAATGTCCTTGGTTATATACAACATAATACTGGAGTTGATTCAAGTGAAATTCGGTTGATTCAACTCCCACCCCCCTTTTCTCAGTGTATAAACTATAGTTACAGATACTATAAAGACTCTAGTAAATATTACTAATGGCTATAGTATCCATGAAAAGAAACTATAGTACACTAGTCACGAACACTAGAATTTTCTCTCAGTGTACAGACTATTAATTCTACAAGTGTAATTAATAAATTTTTACTACTTAAAATTATACAATAAATTGTAGAATTATTAAAGGTTTTAATACCATTATCATTATAAGCAAGTAGTATTATTTTATACTAAATAATATTCTACAAACACAATGAGAAAAATTTGTGCAGTTTACGCAACAGCATGCGTAGAGTTGAAACGTAAACAATTATAACAACTGAAAATATGATTGCAACAACTGTAAATGGAGTTGTTGGAAATATTTTCACTCCAACTCCGCGTTAAGAGTTGTTTTGGAGTCAACTCCCGATATGCAGTTGTGACTATGACTGTAACAGTCAACTCTAATCTTAGAGTTAAACTTAAATTTGTCTTGTAAGATACTCAGATGTACATTAAAAATTATGTACAGCATCTGAATAAAATGTACAATAATTTAAATTAAAACTACATGTGTTAAACTGGAAGATTTTTGGTTTGAAGGTTTACGACAACAATTTTTTAATCAAGAATTTTTATAACCTATTTTTGTTTACTGTCTGTCACTATTATGTCAACTCTAAATGGGTAGTTGTATCGAATACATGCTTATACATTTGACTCCAAATCCAACTCCGCATATGCAGGAGCGATTACCGGATTTTTTTCTGAGTGTATCAAAATAATATAATTGAAATATCCTCAGACTATTATTAATATTAAACAAAAAAAATAAATTAACTTACTTTCACTTTCCTCCTTATAAACAGTATCGGAAAACCAACAGATATCTTGATCAATATTTGGACTAATTGGAGACTGTAACATCGGCCCATTTAAAAATAAAATTAAGGATATAATTGTAATGCTAATAATTATTCCAATCAAAAGTTTCTTCTTAATTTTGGAAAATTTTTCTCTTAGAGTCAGCTCTTTTATATTTACGCTAAAAAAATCAAATTACTTTTTATCTATGTTTCAGTATAAATAATTTATTATTAATGACAATAACATGAATACAAAATCCAAGATAAAATTTACTAGTGAACATATTTATCTGCCGCGTTCATGGAATTACACAAACATATGGCTGAGTCAGCCATACAAATTACTTTTTTGTCAAACCTCTGTTAAAAACTCGTTGTTTTGTGCCTGCGAGCCGGGCATAATACTGGTTCTTATGTACGGTTTTCTTTGCGCATGCGCAGTTCGCAAGCATGCGAACAAGAATCATTACGCACAGTTCTCCGTGTAAAATGAAATGTTTTAGCCACTGGTGTGGCGGCAGAATTTGTTTTTAGACAAAGGATAGTGTGTCAGGTTTAAATATTTAGAGAATATCTAGGAACTTTTTAATGCGCATAGATCCCTGTTGTGTTTAATTGTATATATAGTGGTCGTTCGTCTACGTATTATAGACATTAAAGTATATCGTTATTAAGCATCATTATTAATTTAATATTCGATTTAATTAAATAATAGAAAATAAATTAAAAAAGTAATACGTAAAAATAAATAAAATGTTATTTTTCACAATGAGATGTTTTCATAGAAAATAAAGATTTTAAAATTAAATATTTAACTTTTTATTCGATGTAATTTTTTTCTATTTAAAAATATTTTTAGTTTCGTTTTTTTTTAAACATATATTGTTATAATGTTCCAAACAATGTTTGTACGACTCGTTCACTGAGTTGCTATGTCAACGAATATCTGTTGTTATTTATTAGACGTATAAATATGCGGCGTGATGTTCAGTTTATTGAGATTGTTTAATCGTGTCATTACATTTATATTATGTTGCTCCAATAAAATATATCTTGTTTATGTGAATCGGGTCTAACGTCTTATTTAATTATAGCTATAAATCTAACAGGTTATGGGCCCAGATTAATTAAATAAACGATTTCGGAAAGTTTTCGAAAGCACAAAATAAAAATGAATTCAATCGGTGTGCGGTTCGAACAATTGACAAATGAAAATTACGAATCTTGGAAAATCCAGATGAGAGCGGCACTAATAAAAAATTATGCGTCGGGATTTGCTAGTGGCACAAATGTAAAACCGGAAGGTGAAGGTGAAGCAACAAATAGGTGGACTGAAAATGATCTCAAGGCACAATCAGACATCATTCTTTCGATAAGTTCGTCATTAATTAACCAAGTCAAAGATTGCACAACCGCGCGTGAAATATGGACGAAGCTGGAAGAAATTTACCAGCCGAAAGGCCCAATTCGGCATTACTTAATCAACTAATCAGTTTCAAAATGAATGATTGTGATGACGCGCGTGAAAGTACGCAACATTTTCTCGATATCATTAACAAGTTAAGTAAGATGCAAATAAATGTAAATAACGAATTGCTCAGTGCCATGATGTTGCGTAGTCTCCCAGATACGTACGAAAATTTTCGATGCGCGATTACATCGCGTGATAACATTCCTGAACCCAATACATTACGTGTTAAAATTCTTGAGGAATTTTCAGTACGTAAAAGCCGAGACGAAAAAAACGAAAAATCAAAACGCTATGATAGTTCAAAAGCAATGGAACAAAAAATCAAAATTTAAAAAGAGCAAATCCGAACCAACCAAATATGTAAACGAAACGGTTGTTAAGGACAATAAAGATAACAAAATAAAATGTATTAATTGTCAAGGTTACGTTCATAAGGCAAAACAATGTCCAAGCGCAAACCAGTCAAAGAGACAATTCGCGAATCGTACCGATGACGTGAGTGTTTTCGCAGAATACAATGACGTCGCGAGTGATGCTTATTCGGTCGGTAATAATAATAATCGTGACATATGGTGCATCGATAGCGGCTGCACGTCTCATTTGTGTAATGATATTGGCGCATTTGGAAAAATTGTCTCGGACAAGAACGGCAGCCTGAATCTGGCCAGCAGCGCAATCACTGAAGTTGCGGGACGTGGCATCGTATCAATAACAACGGATAATGCCGGTCGCGAAAAGGATGTACATTTGCATGACACATTATATGTTCCAGATCTCCGTACAGATCTTGTTTCTGTCGGCAGGATCACAGATAAAGGTTATAGGGTAATTTTCGACAAAACAAAAGCCGAAGCAGTAGATGCGAAGAGAAATATAATATTAACCGCGGAACGTAAGGATGGATTATATTTTTTGAATAAAAATGAAGTCGACAATTTTAACAAGGCTGTGTACAACATTTCTGAAAATGCTCTGAATAAAGATTCATTGATGGACTGGCACATACGACTCGGTCATTTGAACATGCAATCATGACGTGCGGCAATTATATCGGGATCGGTTACTGGAATACGCGTTAAAAATCTTCACGAAGATTTACTGTGCCAAATATGTGCTCAGGGAAAGATGACGAAATTGCCTTTCCCGAAATCAACAAATCGTGAATCTAAGCCTGGTGATATCATTCATTCAGATGTTTGCGGACCAAAACGAGTCAGTTCTTTGAACGGAAAAAGTAGGTATTTTGTCACTTTTATTGATGATTCTTCTGGATGGTGTCAAGTGGACTTCATTGCTCATAAGAATGAGGTTATCGACAAATTTAGAAAATTCAAAGGCTCTCATGGAAACTCAGCACGGAAGAAAGGTGAAATGTATTCAGTCCGACAATGGAACTGAATATGTTAATCGCGAGTTCGATAAATTACTAGAGGAATATGGTATAAAGCGTCGACTTACGGTACCTCACAATCCTCAACAGAATGGGGTTACGGAACGTCGTAATCGAACTTTGATGGAGACTGCAAGATTTCTACTGATTCAATCTAATTTGCCATCATCATTTTGGGCAGAGGCAGTACTTACAGCAAATTACATACGCAACCGATGTCCTACTTCAAAGTTGGATGGGAAAACTCCTTACGAGGCTTGGAACGGATCACCACCGAATGTAAGTTATTTCAAACGATTTGGTAGTGAAGTATACATCCTCGATCAAAATCCGACAAAGAGCAAGTTAGAACCACGTTCGAAAAAGGGAGTATTCATAGGATACAGCGAAGAATCAAAGGGCTTCAGGATCTGGGATCCGAGTGAGGGGAAGGTTCAAATATCTAGAGACGTCAAGTTTCTAGACAAATCACCTATTCATGTTGATACAAAAATGAGTAATACTGACCTTGAGAAGGATAATCCTTGGATAAATTCAGAAGAGACTCAAGAAGATATATCAATTTTACCAGGAAAATCCCTCATCGAAATTGAATTGATGGGAAAATCTACAGATCGCAAAGGTGAAAATACAACGAATAAAAACGATTTATTCGGAGATAGAGAAGAAGATTTTTTAGGTTTTTCACCAGAAGAAACAAGGGTTGAAATACCAGCTATACTACGTCGGTTACCACTGATTGAACAACCAAAAATCTTACGACATACTCAAGGAAGACCACAATTGGTACCAATTGGGGGTAGGACTAGAAAAGAAGTAAAATTTATTTACTCTGAAGAGTTTGCAGATGTCGCTTATCTGACCGAAATACATTTAGATGAGGCGTTATCTAGTAACGAGTCCCAAGAATGGATTGAAGCAATGGCGGACGAAACA
Organism: Leptoteleia sp. ZL-2020; assembly: GCA_022817305.1. Lineage (NCBI taxonomy): Eukaryota > Metazoa > Arthropoda > Insecta > Hymenoptera > Scelionidae > Leptoteleia > Leptoteleia sp. ZL-2020. The sequence continues at coordinate 10,552 of JABFPN010003644.1, forward strand.
ATAGCGATATTAAAGAACGATACATGGGAGCTGGTGAAACGACCCGAAAAACGTAGCATCGTGGGAAGTCGTTTCGTGCTTCGAAATAAATATGGCGCAGGCGGAATTATCGAGCGAAGGAAGGCTAGAATAGTGGCCCGAGGTTTCTCTCAAAGACCAGGTATAGATTTTCAAGAAACCTACGCACCAGTGGCAAGATTAAGTACTATTCGTCTGGTCGTGGCTCTTGCAGCTCAGCAGAAGATATCCATATTGCAGTATGACGTTACGACAGCCTATTTGAAAGGCGAACTCACTAAAGAAGTTTACATGGAAATACCGGTCATATTCGAAGAGGTTTTACAACATATCATCCATGATAAAAGATCAAGTCAACATGTAGTTGAGAAAGCAAAGGAGATGCTGAAGAAATTGTCAACCCGTGATCAAGTTTGTTGCATGAAAAAGGCGCTTTACGGTCTTAAACAAGCCGGTCGAGCATGGTACACACGACTGGACAAGGTGTTACGTGATCTTGGGGCAGCACCATCAAAAGGCGATCCATGTCTATATACCGTTAAAAGAAATAAAGATTTTTTGATAATTATCGTATATGTGGACGATATTTTGATTATGTCACGCAATGCCGAAATAGCGGCCAGTTTCGGAGCCGATCTGGGTAAATATTTCAACATAAAATTTGTGGGTAAATTAAAGCGATGTCTTGGCATGGATTTTTCAACAATTAAAGAAGGTATAATAATTAACCAAAGTACTTATGTTAAAGAGATATTACGACGATTCGGGATGAAAAACTGCAATCCGGTCTCAAATCCACTTGATCCTGGTACGAAATTAGTCAAAAGTAACCCTTGGACTCCTAGAGATGGAACGAAACCTCCGTACAGAGAGCTTGTGAGATGCTTATTTTACTTATCTGTTGCGACACGTCCAGACATCGCTCATGCGGCAAGTGTTCTAGGACAATTAAACGATTGCTTCGGTACTGAACATTGCTGTGCTAACAAATATCTGTTGTTATTTATTAGACGTATAAATATGCGGCGTGATGTTCAGTTTCTTGAGATTGTTTAATCGTGTCATTACATTTATATTAAGTTGCTCCAATAAAATATATCTTGTTTATGTGAATCGGGTTTAACGTTTTATTTAATTATAGCTATAAATCTAACATATATTATAAAAATTTTATTTTATTCTTTTTAAAAATGTTTTATTTGTTAATCATAATTTTTTTTCTTTTTTAATATATTTTAAGTTTTAATCGGGGCTTCGCCCCCGAACCCCCACCGGGGGCTTCGCCCCCTAGACCCCTACAACCAGCTTAATGTTTTACTAAAAAAAACTCATTTTTAACAGAGGTTTGACAAAAATAATGTATGCACTACGAGTCTAATGGGATATTACACACTCGTGCGTAATACCATCCAATAGGCTCTTGTTGTATAAATAACTATTTAACGTACTAAAGACAAAACAGTTTTTGTTGACATGATAAAGTCAACATGTGACATAATCCTTCCCATGTGGAAATTACAATACGGCCCAGCACTGGCCCAGTACTGGCGGCTGTACTGCCTGTACTGGCAGCTGTACAGATTCTGTTGTCTGCCAGTACTGGCACAGTACTGGGATGATAATGTTGGCCGTACCATGGCCCAGTTGTTAACCAGTATAGATTCAGTACTGGCTAACAACTGGTTCTGTACCTATTGAACGCTGAAATACGACAGAATCGGTGGTTTGCCGGGACTGCGACAGTACAGATTCAGTATATATAATAATAACAACCGATTCAGTAGTGTTTTACTAGAATTTAAAAAAAATCAATTTTTCTTCAATTTGTGAAATTCTATTAACATACAGTTAAGTAATTTTTAGTTAAGATACCATTTGAATTTATATATTGAAAGAAATTTTGCACCATTTTGGATTTGAACTTGAGCCTCCAACGTGTTAGCTTGACCTTCTGCCGCTGCGCCATCAATCCTTAGTTAATATATTTATTAATTATTTTTTAAAGTTAATAATCTTTAACACATATGTATAACAAATAAATGTTGGCACCTTTTGTATGTCAGTACCGTGTCTGTATTGAACCAGTACTGGGAAACAACAAATTCGACCCTTATTCTAAACCGGCCAACCACAGATTCTGTTGTCATTCGCCTCGTCGCCAGCATTATGCCGACTGAGTTTCACAACACTGGCCTATATTGTAAAACTGCACTGGCACAGTACTGGCCGAAGCCCGTTAAACAAAAGATTCGACCCTTATTCTGTACCGGCAAACCACAGAATTTGTTGTAAATCGATACGTCGCCAGCACTTTGCCGACTGCGTTTTACAACGTCGGCCGTTATTGTAAACCAGCAATGGAACAGTACTGGCTGAAGTCCGTTAAACAAAAGAATACAGCTGCCGTTATTGATCCGGCATATCACAGAATCTGTTGTCATTCGGTTCTTCCGCAATGCTGGGCCAATGCTGTCAGTCATATGCTGGCCGCCAGTACTGGCCCAAGCTTGGGCCATTTGTCAGTGCTGGCAATTTCCACATGGGTTTTGTTAGATAAGTGTAAGGTTGAATCAGGCTTACAGTTTATGTAACATAAAAACATTAATTTAATTGAATATACGTAATTCTACAAATGAATTAATTCTTACTAAATTAAATAAAATTCATAGGTAAACACATTTATCTATCAATTCGGATATTTTTCCGTATGTCACGTACACGCATAAGACTGCAAAACACTTAGTCATTTATTTCACACCAGTGAGACGTTTGTCATGAGCGATACAGTGTGCCCAACTCTACCCAGACGCGGTCCGAGGAGCCAAAAAGTTTTTTAGCCATATCTTATGAACGGTAAGAGAGCGACATTTTATTTTTTTTGAATTGCAATCAGTGTTCAAAACGCATCGATTTCAGGCGGGGGGGGGGGGTAAGCGGGTCCACAATTATTTAGTTATTTTCTCTAAACGGGCCGGCCCGTTGCCCTCCTCTTGTGCCTCACGCCTCAACCTTTATACGTATTTCTTCGTCTTCGTGAGTTCGCGAGTCCACCACGGATTAGACATTCTAAATCTGCGCTTACGCAGCATGGAGTCCTCGTATGCATCTACGATTGCCTGCGTAAGTGGTTTGGCGACGACTTCTACATCCTCCCCTGAATCTATTCTGAGCGGTTCGATGTTCGTCCGAGAGAGTGTTCTCAGGTGCTTATTGAATTCCTCCCAATTTGCTTTGCGCACGTTGAGCCGACCTTTATTTTCGACAGTGATATTCCGTTGCGTCCACTGAACTATAATAACACTGGAATGTGCACTGTCGCACCGCATGCGAGTAGAGATAGAAGATTGTGGGTGTACCAGTTGTCCTTGTTGTACAGTCTGCTTAGAAAATTATAATGAGTGTACAGAGCATAGAAAATTTTAAATGTTTTTGAAGTTTTTAGTTCGTTGTTTTTTGTTAATGATAGTGCTAATAATCGCGGCAAATAATATTTAAATAATTTAAAAGTAATATTAATATTTTACAAAAATAGGAATAATTATGTTACTCAATATACGTCTACAAATTAACTTTTGGATCAGACGGTATAAAACGCTAAAGCGCAAGCGCAGAAAAGCAAGAGTACCCAGATGCAGCCTGTCTCTACTCGCAATCCACTTATAGGTAGGCATAGGGAATGCACGTTCCAGTGTTATTATAGTTCAATGGTTGCGTCTCTCTTGCCCGAGCTTCGAGCCTGATGTCCACCGCGAGATGGTCGCTTTACGTCCAATCAGGGCGCAGTGACCACCGTTGGGTACAATTCCTAATGTGCGCAAAGGTTAAGGTAACATCGATATACGAACTAGACCGCGTTGTACGGAACCTCGGTCCCTGAGCTATTTCGTTGACGATTTCTAATCAGTAGCAGGCTATAAAGTCAGCAGAACCCTTCCCAGCCTTGTCGGTCTCCAAGCTGCCCCAGAGTGACGAGTGAGAGTTGCTGTTTATACTGAAAATAACACTCTCCCGCCTCAGATGATGCACCACCTTAGCGAGGTGCCTGAAGTACCCCTCGATCGAAACCACGAAAAAGGGGAGGTTGGGTGCTTGCACTTGCACGACGAAACAATACGAAGTACTGAGCTTAGAGATCTGAATACTCTGGATTTGAGGGGTCGTGATCGCGACCGCTGCCCACGGTCACGAAGAAGATTCGACGAATATCTGAGATGACATTCCTAACCCCAGTATCGTAAAGGTACCCACCATCTCCCGAACTCAAGGCTCCTGAATGAACAGCACGTCGAGACGCTTTGAGGGCACCAGTTCCCCAATCTCTCCAACTACGTTAAGAGACCCAGCCGCGTTTCATTGTAAAATCTTAACACCGGCGCTTTCACGGTTTACCGCTCCCGGAGGGATCGCGCGGTGTTACACAACATCGTCGATCCGCGTTAACCGTACCGAACAATGGTGCCAGGGCTACAACCTGGTATTGATAACGAACTCGAAGAAAGGAGAGTTTTCACGGGCACCATCAACGCATTGGGTATGAGCGCGGAACACATATCCAACCTCCTTGTATCCTCGTACGCGCTCCGGACCAAGGTGTCTACTCGAAACGCGCTGCGGTAGTTCGATGTGTAGTCAGGATAAGGAAAAGAGTATTAGGAACATCTAATCTCGCAGTTGCTACTCTGCTTCTAAAGAGTTAAAAGCGCCTATGGCGGTTTCAGGAATAGCTGTCAACCCCCCTGAAATCTACTTATTGGTCAAGACAGAGAAAAAGAGCCTCGGACACAGGAAGAAATAAGAAATAACAGCTCACTGGCTCAAGTGCTCTAATGACAGTTACCGAGACAAAGTTGAGCTATTCGGATGCCGCTACCTCTGATGCACCAAACATATCTGACCAAAATTGGCATATCCGCCGGGTCCGTCACTATGACGAGAGGTGCAATATTTTGTGCGATAGGTAGTCCTGAGACGGGCAGGAGTACTTTCCTTCCCCAATACAACCCGGTGGCAGGGCTGCGGAAGAAATTCCATTTTGTAGCTGTGGGCTAAATGAGAAGACAAGAATTGTTATTCGATGATTAAGTAGCAGATCCGACTGAGGATCAAAGTCGAGACCACGGCTATATGAGTAAGGGGTGGTTGACCATACAAATGAAATAATACTTAGAAATGCGTCCTCGTGCTCGAGCAGTCTTCGGACCGAGAGGATGACAAAAGAAGTAATGGTGCATGGACTACTATAGGACGCCTCCCCGAGGCTCCCCGCGGGTGCACGTCGTTTCTTCTCCCTTTGTTCCGACATTGGGAGAAGATTTCGGCCGTAGCAAAGATTCCACTAACCGACCGCTCGGCGGCATCATTTTGGATTATTCCAAGACTGCCCCGAGGTTGCGGTGGACAGAGAGTTTGTAAACTGCGTATGCCCGAGAGGCGAGGAAGCGGTGTGCGTCGGCTACACCCGTTCATCTGATTGCAAGGATCGACGGGGAGTTGGCCGCCTTCGGTGGTTCAAGGTCCACCCTCCAGGTCCTTGCGGACCCTGTTGCGGACCCTCCTAGGCACCATGGATCTGGAGGACATGCAAGAATTCCATCCGGAGATGTCGGAAGTTAGGCGCCGAATCCATACGGTCAAGCCAGAAGGGGAAGTCGGTCCTGGGAATGGAAGTTTCCGTGACAGACTCCACTATTACAACTCCTGACGGAGTTTGTGAGTGAGGTATGCAGAAATTCCACATAACGTTCTGCTCGAATTTTCAAGTCATATCGAAACAAGAGGAGTTTTGAAAAACTGACGTTCAAGCGAGTGGTTTTTCACTTGTTTGGTGTATATAACAAAAGCATATGTGTAAATCACATACTTTCCAAATTGCCAACTTCTGTTCCTTGTTGCAAAACTAATAATTGAAACCACTTTCGTGATTCTGACCGTGAGGAACCAATTCACATACGTGTGGTCTACACACATCCTATACTAAACTGAACTTAACTAAATACCATTTATTTAATGACGTAGCATTTCTTGTCATTGTAGCGACTCTGCGTCGTATAACCATAAATTATTTATGTAGAAATTATGGTAATTGTATACAATACAACCCCCCCCCCCAAGGTGGGTTTTTATGAGTGAAATCGATGCGTTTTTGAACGCTGATTGCAATAAAAAAAGAATTAAAGGTCGCTCTCTTACCGTTCAAAAGATATGGCCAAAAAACTAAACGGTCCCTGGGAACGCGTCTGGGTAGAGTTGGGCGCACTGTATCGTTCATAACTCTGAAAGTATCGACTTTAGGGATATGCTCCAAAGGACCAAAAATGCTCCCAACGATGTCTTGGATCTGGTATGTTAGTTTAGTTAGATTTTATTGAATTTTAATAAAATAAATAGCGGTGAGGCGTAACGCTCAAAAGTTTGAACAAATCGAATAAATATATTTCTTTAAAATCTAACTAAACTAACGATACATGTTCAGGACATCGTTGGAAGTAATGTTGGTCCTTTGGAGCACCAACCTAAAGTTGATATTTTCAGAGATATCTTCTTCTTCTTCTTCTTCTTCTTCTTCTTCTTCTTCTTCTTCTTCTTCTACTTCAACTTCTACTTCTACTTCTACTTCTACTTCATCTTCTTCTTCTTCTTCTTCTTCTTCTTTATTATTTCTATCATGCATTCTCGACAATATATCGATGAATGCATCAATACTATTATTATAAACGTATATATATTTCAAATGGTATTTACAAGGAAGAATACGTATAATACCCGGTGGATAATGGATATTTGGTACTTATTGGGTCGGACCCAATAATACACTTGGATAAAATGGTATTTATGAGGTAGCTCCCAACCA
>JABFPN010003645.1:0-17418 GCA_022817305.1 Leptoteleia sp. ZL-2020
TATTTTCCTTAAAAAAAAAAAAAAAAAAAAAAAGCCATTAATTTATTTACAAACACTTGAGATAAAAACTTAGTATTATTATTGGTTATTATGAAATTCAAACTATACTATTGTGAATTCATGTTGAAAATTTTACCTTTAAAAAATCATCAACTTTGTCATTCAAAACATTAGCAGATACTTGTTTATCATCAGCTTCACCGTCTGATTCATAATGACCCACCAAGTTGTAAAGTGGATTTTTTGTAGATCCATTTTGTACACTGTATTCATCAATAATTTGCTCATACTTGTCTGTGCAACAAAAATTATTCAAACATAATTAACAAAAAAACTAATGGATTATTAATTTGAAGTTTCATATATATATGCAATATTCATATATATGTATATATAATATGTAACTAAAGTTCATGTTTATGAAAAAACTAAAATATGACCACAGCTTTTGATAAATCTATATTCAAATTTTAATTTCTTAAAACAAAGACTTTTTTTATTGAAATTACACGAATACACGATAAAAATACGCATAATACATATTTAATAAGAATTTAAATAATAATCTGCTACTTAAAAACTTACTGTGCCACCTCCTCCTATTAGAATCAGCTTGTTCACCGTTTAAATCCAAAATAGGTTTTCTTTGACGTCTCTTCATGATTTCAAATAATTCCAACTACAATACACTACAACAATCATGAAAACAATTATGTCGCAAACATTTCTTTCAACTGCACTACATTTATATTTACTGCAAATTTACATTTTTTAACCCTTTTGTACAAAATACAACATGTTTAATTACAGTAATACGAAATCAGAGCTTAACCTATAAACCGTTCAAGTCTCATGTCTTGCGTATTACTCAGTATCATAGAAGTATTTTTGTTACTTTTGCCACCGCTCAAATTTAACGTTCAACTCTTACCAAAAATCTGCGTCTTCGATCAAATAAACTGAAGTTCAGCTTAACACTCATAAACGATAAAAACAACGATTGATCGAACAATTTAATTGTATACAATACAAAACTACTGCAAGTTGCTTGGGATATCCCGCACGTTCTTACACTCTACTGAAATCAGGGAGTACAAACTTCCATAAGCCCAATGGGTGAACTTTTGTACCCTGATTTCGGCATCATCCACAGTTAGTAATCCCGAACTAGTTGACACAGCGGGAAATTTGAATGTAACTCTCGGTTCATTAGTACTTCTCAATATTAAAAATAAAAATTACCGAAACAAATTTTTCTTTATTATAAATAAGGTTGGAAAAGAAAACAATGCTGAGTTATAATTAATTATTTATTATTGTCTGTTTATTCAAATTGTTACATTCTCGAGCAGATTGAAGGCATGTTCCAAAATTGACAGCCAGTCTAAATTAAGGTGATTTTCCAGATCATAAAAGTATATCATAAAATATTAAATACACTCGGGTCCCGCACCTTTTTACCCCGGTCCTTTATTGGTCTCATGACTTTAACGAAAAAGGTATCGAACCTTTAATGTTAGCCCCGCCCACTTTAGCGGAACACAGAACGCGGTGAAAAGTGGTTTTCATGCATTTCATCACTATTCATTTTATTAAACAATTCAATCACAACGCTTCGTGAAAGTTCGGCTTTTCATTAAAGATGCGGGATCCGAGTGTACAATTAAATTTTAATTATAAAAGGCCCTAACTCCGTGATAGTAGGTATTAAACACATTAAACATCACCTTAATGGGACAAACTGAAGATGTGCATGCATGCGCGCGAGAGAAAACAACAATAGTTTTGCTGAACACTTCGTTAGCAAACTTCAAATGCGAGCTGCGGCCTAAATATCTCCACATTGCCACGTGAACTAGCCCTAACCAGTGGATAAAAAGAGGAAGAATCCACACTCACTTGGCCACACTTGGCCACACTACTTTGTGTGTTTGTTTGTGACAGTTTGTGATCAAATTATTTGAAACTGAGTGTATTGCTTCCTAACCTTTAAAAGAGCAAGAATAATACAAAGTTTAGGAGCATTGGGAGGCTTTGATAGAGCACTCAAGCACTTAAGCTTTAGTGGCTACTAATCAACAACAACAGAGTTTAGGATCCAGAAAGAGTTTTCTTGCTCTCTTAATTAATTTTTATAATTATGGATATGGAAGATAGTGAAAAGTTGCAATATTTTTCTCTTGTATCCAAGATCTGCACAGAATTAGAAAATCATATAGGTATAAATGATAAAGATGTTGGTAAGTATTTATTTACATATCACAATATTAGTATTTAAACTATATAATTTAAATTAATACGTTTTCATTCCTGTTTAATGTTTAACTTATGTATTTATTTATATGAAAATTATAATTATTCATTTAATGTGTGTGTATATATATATATATGTATATATATTTAATATGTATGATAAAAATACTTAATCATATTTTATTATTTTTATTTTTATAATTTATTAATGATGTAATTTATAAATAGATTTTTATTTATAAAATATATAAAAAAATTTTATATTTCAGCTGAATTTATTATCCATTTATCTGAAAAACACGATTCTTTTGAAGCTTTTAAAAAAGCTTTGATCGATAGCGGTGCAGAGTTCACTGTAAGTATTATCATCAAAGTAACCTGTTGTCAAATCTTAATTAAAATACAGAACTGAAAAAAATGTGTGATATTTGTGCAAAATCACATCATATAACATGATGATTTTTAATACAAAACCAGGTTTTTATAATAACTAATGTAAATGGTATTTTCTAAGTTGAACAATTGTAAACTAGCTTTAAAAAAATATTAATTAAGATTAACATTATTTTCGTTTGTTTAAACACAGGATTCGTTTATAAAAAATCTCTTAAGATTAATTCAACATATGAAACCAAACAAGTCAAACAATGGTGATAATCAAAGTTCGGACGAAATTAACAAGCTAGCTTCTAAACTGCCTGGTTTGGCAATACCAAATCAAGCGCCATTGCCAATAGATCAGTGTATAAATGAGAAAGATCAGGAACTGATAGATGATATAATAGCTTCCTTTGAGGAGAATGATCCAGCAAATTTGAAAATGAGGGAGAAAAAGGAAAAAGAAAAATGTTCAAAGGACAGAACAAGAAATAGATCAAAAGGCAGAAGGAAAAGATCAAAATCTCGATCGAGATCAAGACAAAGACGTAGATCAAGATCCAGATCGAGACAGAGACATAGATCAAGATCCAGATCAAGGCAGAGACATAGATCAAGATCAGGTGGTCGTAGAGAAAAGCGACATCGTTCAAGGTCTAGGTCTAATGATAGAAAAAGGCATAGGTCACAGGAGCGAAGATCCAGATCTCGAAGCAGATCTAGAAGAAATAAATCCATTGATCGTATGCATTCAAAACGAAATAAGGAATGCAGAACAAAATCACCGGAGGAATTGTCTTTGGATCCTGAGGTTGGGAAAATTTATGCTGGAAAGGTGGCCAATATTGTACCTTTTGGATGCTTCGTTCAATTGGATGGTCTCAGACGCAGATGTGAAGGTCTTGTTCATATTTCACAACTCCGTCGTGAAGGACGAGTAGCTAGTGTTTTTGATGTCGTTAATAGGGGACAAAAAGTCCTTGTGAAAGTTCTCAGTATCAGCGGACAGAAGGTAACCTATTTTATTTTATACAAATTAGCATTTTAAATCAAACGAGCTATCCATAACAGTTTAAGTTGGCAGTATGAGGACTGAACGAGGTTTTATATTATAAAAAAATGGTTTTCAGGTGTCTTTAAGCATGAAAGATGTCGATCAGGAGTCAGGTCAGGATTTAAATCCCATTGTACCTATTGCGAAAACGGACGAAGATGAGAAACATCTACGTAACCCTGATCGTCCAGCTACGTTAATTGAAATTCAAGGAAACATTGACGAAGACGCAACCGGTTCAAGAAAAAGAGTTAAAAGGCTGTCGTCTCCAGAGAAATGGGAAATTAAACAAATGCTCGCGGCTTCGTGTATCGATAAGTTAGTATTTTTATTATAATTTTATATATCATCTGCATTTTTTATTTTGTATCATTTTTTTCTGTAAATTTTGATAAATTTACTAATTTTATTAAACCGCGTTTCTGTTTACAGAAGTGAATTGCCTGATTTTGATGCTGAAACTGGTATTCTTCCTGAAGATGATGACGAGGAAGAAGATGTTGAAATAGAGCTGGTCGAGGAAGAACCTCCCTTTCTTCATGGTCATCGCAGAATATACGGAGATTTAAGTCCTGTAAGAATAGTAAAAAATCCTGATGGTTCATTGGCTCAAGCAGCAATGATGCAAAGTGCTTTAGCTAAAGAAAGAAGAGAAGAAAAGATGTTACAAAGGGAACAAGAAATTAATTCCGTTCCTACAGGACTTAATAAGAGTTGGATTGACCCTCTGCCAGATGGTATGATTTTGCCTTTTTTTTTCATACCTTGAATAACAAAGAAGAAAATTAAAGCAATAAGTTAATAATTTATTTTTAGTTTATATTATTATTAGTATTACTATCATTATTTTAATTTTACAGATAAAAGTCGAACATTAGCAGTGAATATGCGGGGAATGGGTCTTCAAAATCAAGACCTTCCTGAATGGAAAAAGCATGTTATAGGAGGAAAAAAATCGTCATTTGGAAAAAAGACAAATTTAACTTTACTTGAACAGAGACAGTCGCTACCTATATTCAAATTACGAGACGATTTAATAGAAGCTGTAACAAATAATCAAATTCTTATCGTTGTTGGTGAGACTGGATCTGGAAAAACGACGCAAATTACGCAGTACCTAGCCTCAGTTGGTTTTACAGCTCGTGGTAAAATTGGTTGTACTCAAGTAAGTATAATAATAATTCTTGCATGACAATGTAATGTATTTACATTTATTTTAACAATTATTTACTGATAAATGAATTTTCTTATAGCCAAGAAGAGTTGCAGCAATAAGTGTAGCGAAACGAGTAGCTGAAGAATTTGGATGTAGAATAGGTCAAGAAGTTGGTTATACAATTCGTTTTGAGGACTGTACCAGCCCTGAAACAACCATAAAGTAAGTTTTTTAATTCATTTTTTTTGTTAAAGGAATAACGATATATATTTATATATTTCATAATATTTATAAAAAATAACTTACTAAAGTAAGGGTTTTACTTATATATTTATTTATTATAGATACATGACAGACGGTATGTTGCTACGTGAGTGTTTGGTGGATCTCGATTTAAAATCATATTCTGTGATAATGTTAGATGAAGCTCACGAGCGTACAATACATACTGATGTGCTGTTTGGTTTACTGAAACAAGCCGTTGGACGAAGACCTGATTTAAAATTAATTGTAACTAGTGCTACTTTAGATTCTGTTAAATTTTCACAATATTTCTTTGAAGCGCCTATTTTCACTATACCAGGAAGGACATTTGAAGTTGAGGTAACTATATAATTTATACATAAAATTCGTAAAATAAAATGAAATAAATAGGCATTAAAAAAAAAGGTTTTTTTAGTTTATTTAAAACATACGGTAGTTCTAATATTTAAAGTACATAAATTTATATATTACTGGATTATAGGTGATGTACACAAAAGAGCCTGAGACTGATTACTTGGATGCTTCACTAATAACAGTGATGCAGATTCACTTGCAAGAACCTCCTGGTGATATACTTTTGTTCCTGACGGGTCAAGAGGAAATCGACACTGCTTGCGAAATTTTGTATGAACGTATGAAATCATTAGGCCCGGATGTGCCAGAATTGATTATTTTACCCGTTTACTCCGCCCTTCCTTCTGAAATGCAGAGTCGAATTTTTGAACCGGCACCACCTGGTTCGCGAAAAGTCGTCATAGCTACCAATATTGCCGAGACAAGTTTGACTATTGATGGTATATTTTATGTAGTTGATCCTGGTTTTGTAAAACAAAAAGTTTATAATTCAAAAACTGGAATGGACAGTCTTAATGTAACACCCATTAGTCAAGCAGCTGCGAAGCAGGTACGTTCAGAATTGCCCAAATAACATAAAAAATGTTCAAATTATATTTCTTAAGGTTTTATGAATAAAATATATCTATTATAGAGAGCGGGTCGAGCTGGACGTACAGGACCAGGGAAATGTTATCGACTTTATACGGAAAGAGCATTTAGAGATGAAATGTTACCAAGTCCTGTTCCGGAAATACAGCGGACTAATTTGGCAACGACCGTTTTACAACTGAAAACAATGGGGATTAATGACTTATTACATTTTGACTTTATGGACGCGCCTCCTGTAGAGTCTTTAATAATGGCGTTGGAATCTTTGCACAGTCTCAGTGCTCTCGACAACGAAGGTCTTTTGACACGCTTGGGACGACGAATGGCGGAATTCCCATTGGAGCCAAATTTATCAAAAATGCTTATAATGAGTGTTCAATTACAATGTTCCGATGAAATTCTAACCATTGTCAGTATGTTGTCTGTTCAAAATGTATTTTACAGGTAATTATTCCGCTTTATAATTTAAAGTAATAAGCGTTTGATTTATAATTCTATAAATTACAGCATATGTTTATCAAATATGTAAATTATTAAAATTATTTCTTTTTTTTTTCATTCAGGCCGAAAGATAAGCAAGCATTAGCTGATCAGAAAAAAGCTAAATTTAATCAACCAGAAGGAGACCACTTAACCCTTTTAGCAGTGTACAATTCTTGGAAAAATAATAATTGCAGCAGTACGTGGTGTTATGAAAATTTTGTTCAAATGAGAACGCTGAAGAGAGCACTGGATGTTCGAAAACAATTATTGGGAATAATGGATAGGTATATATTTTGTTACAAAGTATAAAATATGAATAAATTAATAAAGTTAGAAATTATAATTAAATATATATATTACTGATTAAATTTATTTTCAGGTTTAAATTTGACGTTGTATCAGCTGGGAAAAATACTGTAAGAGTGCAGAAGGCTATTTGTTCTGGCTTCTTCAGAAATGCTGCCAAAAAGGATCCCCAAGAAGGTTATCGAACATTAGTGGATAGTCAAGTAGTGTACATTCATCCGAGTAGTGCTTTATTCAACAGACAACCAGAATGGGTAAGAAATGCTATTGAAATGTATATTTGAAATATATATTTTGTAACACGTGCAAGGAGAATGCCCTCAGCATTCTCCTTGCACAGGACGGAAACAGGACAGTTTCCGTGCACGTGTTACAAAAAAATATGATTTAAAGATCATAGTATATATGTATATATATAAAAATAAAAAATACACCTAGTATTTTAATACACATATTTGTTACTAATTTTGTGACGTTCTTCGATTCTTGGATTATAGGTTTTATACCATGAGTTAGTTTTTACAACCAAAGAGTATATGCGTGAGGTAACCACAATAGATCCAAAATGGTTAGTGGAATTTGCACCAGCCTTCTTCAGATTCAGCGATCCTACTAAACTCAGTAAATTTAAAAAGAATCAACGATTGGAACCACTGCATAATAAATACGAAGAACCCAATGCCTGGAGAATATCCCGAGTGCGGCGAAGGCGCAATTAAATCATATTGCAAATTTTTTTTATTCCAATCGATTTCTGTATAATTTTGTATAACTAGTTTAAAATATTTAGTTATAATTTCTATACGTTATAATGTAATTATAAGCACATATGTGTAACATGTAAATAAAAAAAACAGCATATTTTCATTATAACTATTAAATTATTCCTGAGTTTATTTATTATATTCGCCAGAATTCGTTTTTTTTTTCCTCAAGGTGATGCTGTAAACCAGTTGCCATGGAGTTGATGTTCTTTTAATTATTATTCTGAAAGTGTTAATTTAATGCTCGCAATTATATTTATTACAATGTTTCGGCATGGAACAATATAATTCAGTTAAAATACCGGAATTTTTAATCAACTATAACGAATTTAAATATATATATATATTTGGGAGATATTTAAATAATCTCCCAAATTAAGAAAATGCGCTGAATCTATGTATATTAATTAATTCTAATTTATTATAGTAAAAACAAAGAACGCCCTAATCTAGTAATTAACGCCAATGGCATCGCGTTAAGAACAGTTGAACGTGAAGTTGCAGTTGTTAGATGAAATGCGTGCGCATCCGCGCCAAATATAAATATTCAAGAGAAAATAAATTATTCGTATAAACAAATTTTTAAGCAAAAATTAAGCAATAATTTTTTATAAATTAACAAATTTATTATTTATGAAAAAAAAAATTGTTTAATATAGCCGCAGGAACGCAACATTTATTCTATATTACGTAAATTAGGCTATCAGGATGCAACAGCGTTCAGTCGAAGTTGCACGAATAGCGCGTTCCAGCTTGAACATTTTCTTAAATTAAAAAAGGACGCACTTATATGAACAAAAATATCTGTCCTTTTTTAATTTAATAAATTTGTCAAGTTGGAACGTTCGTGAAATTACTTGGCTCCGCACGCCTCACAGGTAACTAGATGCCGTGCATGTGTCCGTAAAGCTTAAACATATTTTTTACCTTTTCGATAATCTTTTTTACTGACAAAATTTGTAGAATTAAATAATTTCATATATCGCCGGCGAAGGGGGGAGGAGGGAGGTTTCGAAAGTGAACTTGCGAAAAAGTTCACGTAAATTGTTAAGATGGCACTGTTACCAGTGGAAACGAGTTCTGCCCAATTTTATAAAGGCGGTTAGCGATCTCGCCCCATCTTTGTTGCTCTTCAGCATCGGTCGCTTTCATGGAAAATAACCTATTCAGCTAATCGCGTTGAACGATCAGAGACAATGGCAATGCACAAAGATTTCAATTTTTCAGAGCTCTGCAGGCTTTGTTCCTTGAAAACCAATAATCATCTGCAAATATTCGACAAGGAGGGCGAACAACGTCAATTACTATTTAAGATAAGGACCTGCATTCCAACAATAGTAAGTTTTCTATTTGAATTGTTTATTAAAAATGAATTGAATTTGAATTGTTTGCGCGATCAAAGCTGCCCAGACGGGACACTAACATTAAACTGACGTTGAGTTAATGTTTGTATTAGCTGAAGTAATGTTACTTTAATATCGTACAAATGTTCATAATATTCATTAAACATTAAACTAACATTCGATTGTCGACCTAAAATAATGTTAAAGCAACATTAAATTAATTAACATTAAACTAATTAACGTTAAATTAACATTGAAATAATTTTGCATTTTATACAAGCAATTGTAATTAATAGTGTGCAAAGAAAAAATAATAAAATAACATAAATAATTTTAATTAATGGAAACATAATATGGAAGTTCAATTAACATTAATGTTATGTTAAATTAGTGTTAGATTTAACATTGCTTTCATTTCAGGTGGATGTTTAAACGTTGGTTTAATGTTAAATATACGTTATGAATTTAATGTTAAATAAGTATTATGTATATTTGTATAACATTAAACTAACATTATTTTTATTAATATTATCATTAGTACAGTGTCTCAAATGTAAACAGATTGATGTTATTTACTGCGAATAATAATATAAAAGATCAGTTTCTTTTCCATTGGGAATATTTTTTTTTATTATTCATAGTATTTTTTGAGTTTATACTTTTCTTGAACTATGACATAATTATGCCATTACTGTTTAATATAATTGCAGATCACAAAGGAAGATGCATTACCGAAGAATATATGCCAACGATGCGTTTATAAACTCGATATGTTTTATGACTTCCACATGAATTGCATAGCAACAGACAATGTCCTTAAAAACTATGCCGATAGTATAAAACAATTAGCAGTTTCCGTAAACAGTCAGGTGGAGTGATTTCAACTTTTCAGTTCAATAAACTAAATACATTGCATGATAAATTCATGCAGAAATGAAGAAATAAAATGATTGATATATACTGATTTTTACTTATAAATATTAATTCTCCATAATTGTCGTTTGTTTAGATTAACGAAAAAGAGAAAATGTCAGCCGAGCAGCAACAGCAACAGCGAGCTGTTTATTTAGAAGCACACGCTGCTATCCAACAACATATGGCACAACAAGCGGCCCAGGCGAGACTTGCTGTACCAGGTCCACCTGCAACTTCTCATGCTCCCAATCAAACATTTGCAGTACCAGACGATGGTTTCGGATATGATGATGGTGTTCGCATTTTACGTCCGATAGGAACATGGTTTGTTGTTTTAAGTAATATACTATTGATATAATATATATTTAACAAAGAATGCCGTTCATCTACTTTACTTGGGAGCTGCGAATGGCTCGAGATCTTCTAGCCACCTCGATGTCTTTTAATTTAACATTAATATTATTTTTTATGAATTGTACAATTCATTTTTATTTGCTAATAATTAATTTCTTCAAATAGGTCTCCCGATTATTCTACAGCGATGCGCCCAACACCTGGTATACCAGCGTTTACAGGAACTCCAGAGCATCAGTATGGAAATGGAAGAGCTCCCAATATAAGTCAGCCTAATAGAAATACAAATACATCGCTGAACATGCGTCCTGGGTCTATATCAAAAGCTACAAACACTGGAGAACCAGCAGCGAAAGCTTTTGCTTGCACAGTTTGTGGCAAAGGCCTTGCCCGTAAAGATAAATTAGTCATTCATATGCGAATACATACTGGTGAAAAACCATATTCTTGCGAAGTTTGCGGTAAGATGATATTCCTCATTTTTCGAAACATATCTCTACTGTTTTATTTTTTTCTTGGTTTTGACCAATGAAGGTATCAATATAATATGTCCCACTTAATTACAACTGAGGCAACGTGCACTATAATTGTTCACTTTCCGATCTCTGTGTTGAATTCCTAAGGTATTTCTAAATGTTGTGTTTTAGGGAAAGCATTTGCAAGACGAGATAAACTAGTGATTCATATGAATAAATTACGTCATAGACCAGGAGTGGCACCTCTGTCTACTCCAACAATTCCATCAAATGATCACCAACAACAACAACAACGACAACAACAACAACAACAACAACCACCGCCACCACCACCACCACAGCAACAACAACCACCACCGCCACCTCGACCCCAAGATAATCTTTTCAAACCAAAAGAAGAACCAGTTAGTTGGCCTTGTGAATTATGCGGTCGTACATTATCCACTAGAGAAGAATGGTCACAACATGCTAGGTAATCGCTTTACTTTCTTTTAATATTCATTGATATAAACCTATATAAAGTTATAGAAAGTATTTTGTTATCAGAGCGCACAGCGTTATAACATATATGTATGTCTAATGGCAGTTTTGAGATCAAATTGCCATTAAAGGTACTTGTTTAATGGCAATTTTGAGGACTGTCTTCAATTGTATATTTTGAAATAACGACCGAAAATAACGTTTTGAGGACACTTCCTAAAATTATGCTTTTAGGGCAATGTTAGTTTCATTAGCTTTTAAACAAATTTATAAAAGTTAGTTTTCTTAGTTTTTAAAAATTTATATCATAGTTTAATAACACTTAATTTCAAATTTCTCAAAATTTTGAATATCCAACGAGTACCTAGTCTCCCAAATAGGGCAAGTACCCAAAACTGCAGTTAGTCATATCCATATACATAATATTCTTAGAATATTCTCTCTCGCTCTTTATTTATATTCAATAAATTTTTACTTTTCCAGATCTCATTTAGAGCCTACAAATACACCTCAGCATGCAGCTCCATATTTCCCAGGAGCTATCGCACCACCTCAGCCATACGCGTCTGAAAGGCATTTTTGTTTGATGTGTCGAACAGATTTTACTGATAAAACAGACTTCATGTTTCATATACGATCTCATGTTTCTGCTCAGCATACAAGCAATAAAGAAACAGCTGATTCAGTAACCGCCGAATTAATTGCTCGCGGATTGGTTAATCCATCTGGGCTATGCAGTTAGAATTATTACTCAAACAATTACGAATTGTCACATATTCGTGTCTTATTGTAGTTAATAGTATATCGTTCAACGAGTGGGAAAACAAGCAATTATAGATCTACGTGTGATTAGAGCATAAACTGAAGGCGCGTGTATTTATCGCAATTATGCATAAAATTGCATATTATTTGCCAGTTTTTGTTAAAAAAAAAAAGCTGATTTTCCATGAAAATTAAATTATCTAATGAATAATATACAATGAACCAACAGTTTACTGAAAGACCAACTAAAATCAAGTGCATTGTTAACAATTTTATATTTCCTTAAAAGTTGCAGTGTTTTTGAAAGACACAAATTTATCCGCCGTAAAAATGAAATATTGTACTCAACTCGGAAAACAAAATGGTTTCGAATTGGTAGCCGTTCGTCTGTAGCTTAGGTTACCAATTTAAAACCACTTTTCTCCTCATTAAGTAATATACTATTCTATTTTATTGAAATAGGGTTTGCTTGAATCATACATAATTTTACGCATATGCAACATCGACCACTTGATCGAATTGGGTGTCATACGATAGTTTGAGGTTAGAAATACTATATTTGAAATACACAGGGAGAAAAATTAGGGGAGCTGCATGTCTTTTAACGGGAGAATTGCCCTGTTGGACATTCGGTTCTTGTCGGTAAACATGTTTTACATTTGAGAGGAAGCAGTTCTTCCAACATTTTTAAGACTGTATATTGCCGTGTAAGGCGAATGCTTCGCTATAATTTTTCTCCGTGTATGCTAGATTTAATTGTCTATTATCCTTATGAATATTGAAGCAATTAAATATTTTTAAATTTTTTTAAGTAAAAATATATTTATATTATTTTAGGCTGTTTAATTAGAAATGCGCAATAATTTTTAACAACTATATTACTTCAACAAATAAAAATTTCTATTTTGAATTAAAGATAAAGTTCAAAAGAACAATACTTTTTCGACGAAAAAAAATACTACTTTTATATAAAAAGATTCATTTGAAATAGATTGTCTTTTTTTATGACAACTAATTCTTGTCGGAAATTTTTGTTTTGTAATACGTGCACGGAAACTGCCCCTTTTTCGTCTCGTTTAGAAGATTGATTGTAGACGGGAACGAAAATTTTCCACCGCCAGGCAGAAACTTGCTAGATTCCCCCTGCGTCTAAAATCAGCTGATTTCCTTTCTCTAAACGGAAAGGAAACAGGTCACTCTCTGTGCACGTGTTACAAAAATTAATATATTCTGCACCAAGGATGGAACTACTCGTCTGTAATCGCCGTTTTTCCGTCCTTGGTGCATAATATACTATAAAAGAAATTTACATTCGTCTAGATCGATATTATTACCATAAATTTATCATTTTTAAGAGTGTGCCGTTGACACGCATTGAAAGAAATATACTCTACATATATAGGATTATTGTAATAAATTTTTCTTAGCAGATGTTTATAATCTAAATGCGTAAGGCAGTGATTATAAGTATTACGAACACTGTTAGGACAAATAAAATGATAGAAAAGAAGAAAAAGCACATTATTTATATATAAGCAATAGTTATTTTCACATGTAGGGAGCAAAATAAGCAACTGAAACGATGTTTGTTGAGGCGCAACCAAAGGCATCAAAGTAAAGCTGAGGGTTTCTCAGATGCCTGAGGTGAAAGCCCTCGGGCGCAAAGAGTCACTTTGTACTCGTTTTACTTTTTAGAATGTTGAATAATGATCACAACGTGTCATTTGTGTTTACCTAGCTAATTTTAGGTACTTAAAGTTTAATTGTACACTACAAAGTCTAAAAGCATTGTTTTTAACGATTAAAAGCATTAACGCAAATATGTCCTAACATTGTTCGTAAAATGCCTCATAATGTTAGAACAAAACACAAGCGAATATCTTATGCGAATATCTTATACAATTTACTAACACAAATCATACTTTATTGTATCGTATTTTTTCAATGTTGAAAGACAAAATTTTTGATTTTGTAAATAGCAAAACATGGTACTTAAAATGTTCAATAAATGTACTGTTAATTAAGTGATTACTAAGTTGAAAAAAATACATTCTTATAAAAAATACACACTGATAGAAATATATTATTTGTTTTAAATAAATATTCAATTTCGCTTCACTCTCATTTCATTAAAAGTAAAAAATAAAATATTTGGTTTTTGCAATACAGTTGGATAAAAATTATTAAAATAAAAAAAGCAATGAATAAGAAATCGTTTCTATTTCTCTTAATTTGTAACCAATAGAAAAGTTCAGTAAAAAACAATAGAAAGTACTTGTCTCTATTGTTTTCTATTTTCATATTTTTTACAGAGTGAGAGCATTAGATTTTAACATTTTTGTAATATTAAATTGAATAATTTCTTGGCATATGAATAATAAATAGACTTTTATATTTTGTACAAACATATTTACACTTAAATTCCACAAGGTCATTGGGACAGAAGCATTCACAATAAATTGCTTCTGTTATTTTAATATAAAAGATTACCATATTTGAGTACTATTGATAACATTTCCAATCTTACTATCCTTCGATATTTTTGAAATGATAAAAATAAGTCTAAAGGTTGTGAATAAAATTTTGTAGCGATATATGGAATTATACAACTTGTGAGTGTAGCAATACATGAGCTTTTAATATAAATTGCATTTTTTTTATTACTTAACAATTATATACAATCATTTCTTCATGTTATTGTCTTATACAATCATAAATTGTATATCAAAAACATATAACAGACTATATACAATCACATTTAGTTTACATCAGGAAGAAAATAATCAAAGTTAAGTATTTGTAATTAAATTTTCACATATTATCATAATGACAAATTTATAAAAATAATTTATTTAAATGATTTTTTTGCTCGCCAATCCATTTCTTCGTCGCAATCAATCTCAATATCATCTTCCATTAAGTCAGCATCCATTGAATCATGTTTATTTTCTTGATTTTTTAACATGGATTCTCTTAATTTAATAAGATTCAACACCCTGAAAAATAAGATTCAACACTGTTGCATCATTTAAAGTTCAACTGAGGAAATTTTATTAAAAATACATAAATGTGAACTAACACAAAGATTACAAATAAAATGATACATAAAATTCAAAATTTTATGCCTACCTTGACCAATCGTGTATTTGTTCATCAATTTCTTCTAATTGTCTACTAGCAGCAGCTTCTTCTTGATCATCTTCTATAATTTGTGCAGACTGTGTTGCTTCTTCTCTTATTTCTCGTTGAAATCTTTCCCATTCGTCATCAATAGGATTTCTGTATTCTATGTTGCGAGCCTATTCATGCAATTGAAAACATTATTCAAATATAAATAATAAAACTGAATTTTATCTAAAGCTTCTTTGAAAATAAATGGAAGTACAATTTTTAAATCTTGACGTATAAACAGTAGGGTTGATAAAAATTATTATTTTTAAAAAAAATCAAGGAATCAGATTTTTTCAATAAAAACAGATTTTAAATCTGATTTTTTATTATAATTTTAATTATATCCCTAGTGGAAATGATTTGCTGAAAAATGCAGAAAATTGCTGAAAAACACTACAAAATCAGCTAAAATTGGGACTCTCAGCATTTTTCATTATTCATTGCCACACGGGATGATAAATTTTATTTAAAAAAATCAGTTGAAAATGTCATAATTTCTACCTTGCTTTAAACATACCTTTGCATCTAAAATTGGATCATCAAAAAATCCCTCTGGCACGCAGTTATCTTTGTCTTTCTTTGAATCTTCAACAATTTTAATTGCACTTTCCTTTTCGACATTGTCCTCATTTTTATTCATAGCTTTTTTTCCAGGGCATTTGTCAAAAAAATCTGCAGGAATTCCCTTAATTTCCTGACCCTGAACCGTCTGATTTTCTATCTTTGTCTTTTTTGGAGACAGTTCTTTTAATGGAGATGACGGTCTTTTTAATACTTTGACAGATTCTAGTTTGGTGCTTTTAGCAAATTCAATATTTGTTTTGTGATTCGAAGAATTTATATGAATAGGCCATGCAGATTCACTGCGGACAATGCATTTGCATAAAATACACATTAATTGACCTGTTTCTGTATACGTGTTTATTAATTAAGGATATATATTTTTATTTTATATTTTTATACTACCTCAAAACAACTCTGTTATCAAATTAATTTATGTAAACAAAACAAAAATATGTATGAAGTAAAATAAAGAAAAAAATATTTGAATTCAGTTAACATTTGTTTACACTGGAAATTGATTAGTACATTTTTGTTTTTAATTTTAGACAATTTTATTTTATTATAAAATGTTATATTTTATTTATGTATTATTTATATACATACGTAAAATAAATAAATATTTTATATAAAATATAACAATTATATTATAAGTTATATTATAATTTAATATAAAATTTTATTATAAAATTTTTATTATAAAATTGTGAATTGTATACAATTCATATATAATCACAATCAAATATAAAATCAAACAAAACAAAAATATTGAAATTTTTATTCCATTTTCAAGTGGGATGTTCCAGTGTGTTACATTGTTCTGGAAATAGTGCCATGACATCAATTAAGGTATGTAATATTAAAGTATGCAATTCTTCGGTATGTATACATCAAAAATACCATCCAGTACCTAGGGTTAAATAATATATATTTGTATATTGTAATACAAAAGTGAGAGACACGTTGGATACTTTATTTACAAAAACATAACCTTCTTTTTTATTAATTATTCTTTTTTCAAGATTGTCTGTCATCACGTCTCTCTTTGTACCACGATATATTTATTAAATATGAAAAATTACAATTACAATTTGACTAAAAAAGTGTATCCAATGATTCTTTCATTTTTACTGTTACATTGCATTATAATAATAATTTATAAATAAAATATGAAACATTTTGAGGATTTGAAAAATGAAATTAAAATTTAAAAGGATATTTTGCTAGTGGTGACTGTATCTTCTTTGTGTTTACAATCTTCATTTTATACATAGTCTTCCGCAAATCATTTTGTGTGATTTTCTTCTTTGACGACATAGTTATATTAATAAATAATCACTTTGATTTGTAATGTAACTGAATTATAACTTCACAATAATGATGTTCACCAAAAACAGTTTACTTGGAAACACTTAGAAACTTGGCGATACTTTGGACAATACTATGAAAATTCCAAACAAGAGCCCTATTTCGAACATCGACACACGCAACCATGATTTTTTAGTGTGGCATCACTAGTTTGTTTGATCGTATGTATGTATGTGTAATAATGTGTTTATGTATGATGTAGCATTGCCACCCTACAAATATGGTGTGCGCATGTGTGTGCGTGTGTCGATGTTCAAACAGTGTGGAGATTTTTAGGCCGGGGCTCGCACTTGAAGTTGGTAACAAAGCGTTCAAAAAACTACTCCGGTTCTCTCTCACGCAATACTTTCTCTGTCACTCGCATTAGTATAATAATGAAAACGAC
>JABFPN010003646.1:0-17417 GCA_022817305.1 Leptoteleia sp. ZL-2020
CTGACAGATATCGTCTATGGTGTCAGCATAATTACTATACCAATTATAAAGAAATTTTCCATTTGATATGGTAAATTTTTTTATATTAGTGTTGTAAATTTGTTTGTTATTTTGGTGATTATTATCAAACTAGTATATTAAATTTTATTATATCGAATGGAAAATTTCATTATAATTGGTATAGTAATTTTGTAGACACCATAGACGATATCTGTCAGCACTCATATGGTATATTAATTTTTAATATAACTTTTTTCTCAGTGTAGTAAAAATTAAAAGTAAAAGAGCTCATAATAAAAATAAAACATTCAATTCATATGATTGTATGTAAAACATCTTAAAAATGTATAAAACCATCTATGGTAATTAGA
Organism: Leptoteleia sp. ZL-2020; assembly: GCA_022817305.1. Taxonomy (NCBI): domain Eukaryota; kingdom Metazoa; phylum Arthropoda; class Insecta; order Hymenoptera; family Scelionidae; genus Leptoteleia; species Leptoteleia sp. ZL-2020. The sequence continues at coordinate 372 of JABFPN010003646.1, forward strand.
AAATAGTATATAATGCAACTAGGAAAGAAAGTTGTTTTTTCCCCCAAGGGAGGAAAAGTAACGACGTATGTATGTATGTTTACGTTGTGGAAATTTCGAAATAAAATATATATCGCTATATAAGTGTATTAGATTTTCATATACGAGCATAAGTTTCATTTTCATTGGGAACTGAGTTTTAAAATTAGAGTGCGACTTAAAAAGAAGTATTTGAGTTCTTCAGAAAATTGTTATAATAATTGTATATATTAAGATGCGATGCGCCAGATGCTAAGCGATGACGCGACGAAAATCACCATTGGGAGAATAGCGCCAATTCAAACAGTTGAACGCCAGATCGTATTAACCCGAAACGATCAAAAGGAAACATGAAACAGAAATTTACATTTTTGTACTTTAGTATCGGGGCAGAAACATTTATCGATTAAATTGTGCGCTGTTTGCTTTAAGAAATAACACCAATCGTGTTAATTTAAATAAAAAAATAATATATATATATATTAGAGGAAAAACTTAATAAATAATATCTATATTAGACGAGAAGTGTACTTTCATGACCGTCGTGTAGCGGATCACTCGTCACTCAAGATCTAAGAAAATACATGTACACCAGTTAACATCACTTATGTCAACGTTCGGACTTCCTTTGGGTTGATGGCCTGACAAAAATTTTGCACGCAAACGAAAAAGACCGTCTGGGTTTTCGAAGTGCTTAAATGATTATTTTCAATTACGCCCGCGTTCATTTTCTATTTTATGACGTCAACTTTTCAGCGCGACGCGTTCTTATAAATAGTGTTTGTAAATTTAATGAAACCCTTTCATAAGACACGAATAAATAAAGGAATGATGCATATTTGACGAATTTCTTCATATATAATGCACTCGCGTTCAAATTATTTCGGAGTTGACGCTTTTCCAACTTTTCCACATTTGTTTTCACCTTTGACGACGCGTTACTGCCGTTAATTAGTTCCCATCGAATCGAGCATCTTGAATTCGAATTAAAATTAAAATTAAACAACTCGTTTTCCATCGTTGATCTTATGCTTAAAATATGTGATAAAAAATAGTATGCTTTTTTTTCTGATCATTTTAATACAAGGGATAATTTCTGGCGCGATAAAACTATATTATGTAAAATATCAATAATAAGAAATGCAGCAACACTTGCGGAAAACATGCACCCAGCAGATTCACTGTAGAAACAATTGGTACGAAAAAGCAAAGCGTTTGGAACCAAGCCATTGTTGAAATTACTATCCACGTGTTCTTTTTACGAGCTTCGCGTACTGACACGAAAATTTTCATCCTTGTCGTTCGCGAATAAAAACCTATCCGCCGAGATAATTGTACAAACGCTTCTTGCATTTAAGTATTTAGTATCATTATCCCATCTTGCTTTTTATTTTCCCGAATTATTCAGATTTCATCCGTTCAATGTTATAAATTAAAGGCAGATAAAATATTTCCATAATTATGCCAGAATAATAATAATAGTGCAAAAAAATGCTTTTCGCTTCGCATAATTAATTTTAATGAAAGTTTGTTGGATTAAAAACAACCGCCTCTTTCTAAAAAGCACATAATTTAAATTCTGTTTGATCATACTAATTGTATTTACGACACGTAGCGCATCCAAAAATAGTTCAGACGAAAATCTTGAAAAATGTGCCGTAAACAAGTACAATATAAGCTAAAGGTTGATACAATTGTTGCATACATATTTGTTTGTGTTTTGAATCATTATTAGTAGAATATTTGTCCTAATTATTTTTTTTTTTTTTCATTTGTCTTAATATAATACGAGTTCATACGAATGAATGTTTGTTAACAATCTATAAACTATTGTACTAAGCCATATTTCATAAACAAAACAAATAAATTAGCAAATAATAATACTTTAACAAAATTATTTGAATTAATTCAATGACTATTTTAACAGAGCAAGTGTGAAAAAAAGTGACTTTTGATGTCCCGTCAGGAATTGAATTTTGAACAAAAGCTGTAATTAAGTTTAAAGTTGAATTTGATAAAAGTTTTATCAAAGCAAATGCATCGAAGAGTATATGGCGTGAAAGGCTTATCCTGTACTCAAGTTTATGAGTGTTTTAAACGTTTAAAAATAATCGCGAAAAGGTAGAAGACGATGAAAAGTTGGTCTGTCCAAAAACGTGATGAGAACATTTAATAAGTACACGATTTCATCAAAAAGAAATTCCGAAATTGTCTGTAGCAGTAATTGAAAATGAATTGGCGATTATAAAATCAATTGTTAACAATATTTTGAGGCAACGTTTCAACACCTTTTCTTATATTGTATACAAATTTTGTTTTCGCCTTTTCGAAATGATATTGGAATTGAGGAGAGAATGGACAGGTGGAAACGAAAGGGAAAAAATGAGAAATGAAAGGGTTTGGCAATCTCATCTCCAGAAGTCTCGAACATAGGATGGTGTTCACCTTAGCTATTGATTTAGTTGAACCAAGGTATACCACGAAGAGGTAATCAGTCAATCTTCACTACACCCCAAAATATTAGAGCTAGATATCGAATTGAAAGAATTGTAGGGGGAGGTGGCGTCAAAATTAAAGACAAATAAATAAGGTATTAAGATTTTTTGTAATTAATTTTAAATATAAATTTAACATATTTTTATTATGAAAGAAAGTTTATTATTATCTCTTTTTCGAAAAGAATTTTTGACATTTATATATGTAATATGTTTTTATATTGAGTTCAAAAAATACACCGTGCCAAACGTTTTATTTTAACTCACTAAAATTAAGTAACGTCATAAAAAAATTCTAATTTTAAGACATTTTTTCACTAGACATTAAGAATCAGTCAAATTGTTCACTTTAGTAAAGAAGCAATTTTATACGATGTAAAATATTATTGGGAATAAAATGAAAATGTCACTGTTAAGAATTTTTTATATTAAGTCTTTGCCCGAGCTTTCTGACTGAAAAAAGTATAAGACTAAAAGTTGCAAATTTGTTACTCAGTCTTAAATAAAATGTCAATATTTTATGGGTATTTTCTTAATTTAATAAATATTAAGTTAATTTACCATTCTAATTACATAATTTACTTTCTTTTTATTTATGGAAAAATTTAATTTCTTTCATTATTTGATATTTCATTCACATTTAAGTTATTTTTAACACACTTATTTTTATTCATAAATTTTAATCAAATAAATTCAATGAAATTGGAAGAAAAATAATTACGCAATTCTAAATAGTTAATCCAATTGTATTATTCTAACTTATTTGTTCAAGAACTTGAGAAGTTTTGCACGTTTCGCGCACGTTTAATAAAAATAAAGCGGCTTGCCACCGTCGTTGTCGTAACTGTCCTTCCAGTCGCACAAATTCCGTTTCTGAAAAAGAAATGAAAAATTTATTACTTATTACGAAAGTCCTTTTTATGTTGAAAAAGGTATTATTTTGTTTTCTTTACGATCGACTTATTAATGAAAATAACTTGCCATATATTGAAATATTAATCCTCCAAGTTAATTTAATTAATGCCTGACTTTCTGTCAGCAGCAGTGTCATGCACTTGCAAAACGTTAATTCCTTCTAAACGCATATTTACTTTCTATGCACATGTTTACAAAATCATTCCCATTTTTGAAATGTTGAATTGCATCTGTCATGTTTACAAGCAACTTTGAATAATGGGTCAGTTTCGTGAAATCGCAAAATATATTTCAAAAGTAACGCAAAAGTTTGCACAAACGTAGCCACACCTTTGAACATGATTTTGATTCATTGTGATTATACCGTTTGAACAGTTTTGGCAGTTATATTTTCTAATTTAGTTAAACTTCCTTAAAATTAATCAGTCCAATGTGCTTAAATTAAATAGGAGAACAAAGAATCAGCTTTTTAATGTTAGAACGATTGAAACCTCTTAAAATCTAAGACAAAGCTGTATTCAGTAAATTTTTGTAACGGTTGTGTAATAAAGTTTTGCCTGTAAGTTATTTGTAATCGTATATTCTGAGCCTTCTTCCTTTATTTGATAACATCGAAACAATAAAATTAAAACAAAAAAAAGGAAATAAAACTTTCCTAAACATTGTACGATTATTCGTACAAAAAACGAAAACTATTATGAAAGAAATTAATTTGAATTTGAAAAATTCACGCACCATATTAAATTCGGGTAAAATACAAATGAATATAAATTGATATTTTTTTCTGACAATAACGACAATTGCTTCGTATTGATTTACGTGTAATTAATAACACGTATAAGTTATTGACTTAATTTGAATCTACCTGAAATTCAATCGACAAGTAATTCTAATAATAAATCTCGTACTATCGTGGAATAGCGATCCTGACGCGAGACATACATAATATATCATTTCATTTCATAACGTATATTTCATGTATGATTCAATTGCGACGATGTTCGCGTAGCAGCTGTGAACCGAACACAAAAGTATTGTCGTTATAATTAAATTATTATCTTTAAATCAATCAGCTTAACATTGCTCGGCGCATGTATTGTGTATTTATGATTATTTTTTTTATTACACTCATAAAAAAAAAGAGGTATCACGCGCAAAGAAAAAAAAATTCACTAGATTATTTGCTTGCATGGAGTAACTAAGATTCACTAAATAAAAACAAACAAAATTTACATTTTGAAGAGACTTGATTAGACATTCATACAAAGAAAAATTTGTTTCTAAAATTGTTTTTAAAACATTATCATATATTAAATGCTATAAACGTAAAATAATCCCGAGTGATAGTAAAATGTTATAACAACTGCTAATAAATTTCACACAGTGTAATTATTCAAAAATGGACAACGAGCGATACCACGAAGGATGACCTTTTTGGAAACTTTTTACAAATGGGGCCTGTAGTGTTCCAATTTGTCGCTTAAATTGATGAGCTGTTGCTTTGAGCTATGCGCTGTGACGGTTTCACGAGATTGCAATAGGTCATATATAATCCCTTTCATTTTCCAGCAGTCACTCAAACAGGACTCAGTCTTAACGTCCGACGATTGAGATTATCATGCACACACATTTCTATCTCTATTCACATTGCATTAATTATTACATTATGGATACAAAAATCCTCTTTTTAAACAAAGAATAACATTCGGAAGCTTACGGCTATAACTGTTATCGACGATACGACGAGGACAAAGCCACTTGCTTTCTTTCTCAATCCCGCCTGTTTGTTTCAAACGTAAACTTACAACTTCTCAATTCACTGAATTATTCTGCAAACTTTTGTCATGTTTAATAGATTTTCGTCTCGTGAAACCTTTAAGTAACTATTGTTCAATTTCAAATTAATTGGAATTGGTTGCATCAGTCGATTTTGTAAGAAAAACACTTTTTAGATGGAGAAACGTCGAAATTTATTTGTCAAGTTTTCAACATGAAATATAACGGCTGATAATGATCGCGCAATGCACAATTTTTCATTCGCTTATTCAGAATTTTGCGAGACAGAATTTGTTTTGCAAATTTGTTCCTTGCGAAATGCTCTTAATAGGATAATATAAGTACTCGTTTTGTTTATATACTGTTGTTTTGCGAAATGTAAACCACTAATGCTGTATTAATGGAACCGATCATGAACATAAATAAATTGATTGAAATTCGCTGACGGAGTAGTAGAAGATTCGAAGGAAATGAAACATCTATCAAGTTCAAACTTTCATTACATATCTGGAAATTTTCCAAATCAAAAATAGTAAAAGTAAGGATGTGAAAATAGTTGGAGTTTTTCCAAAAATAACTTAATAATTCTTTATACTAACTGGGCGATGCTATCATTGATTAAATATTCACGTCTCTCCTTCGGTAAATCGACACATCCTGTCATCAAATTCAACTACTACCGCACATGATTCGATTGCCGCTTCAAAAGCTCTTCCAACTAAAAAATAAAGCTACATTAGATTTAACGGAATATGGATTATCATCATTTTTCATCTTCACACTTTTCAAAATAAACAAGTATTTATATACAAAAATTTAGAAATCAGTGCGTGAAATTTTGTAATTCTATGTAGATTTGTACAGTTTGACTGGTTCAGTTTATGAAATTTTAGTGAACTGTTTTATAATTGGTTTTTAAGTTTTAATATTCTTTTTCTACCATTATTTAAACGAATCCTTTTATTTAGAATTTATATGAACTTATAAATCTTCGTATTATTAATGATATATGTAATATAAATATTGATAAAAAGTCACGAAAAATAAAAAATAATTGTAGCAAAATAGAAACAAAATTTAATTTCATTTAGTTCGATGTTTGCATAAAATAAAAAAAAAACTGTTGCCGATATATAAATTTAAAATATTTTAAAAGTAAAAAAAATTATATGTATGACCAAAGCTGTCTGTTTACATAAGTCAGAGATAAATATAAAAAGCAATACAAACATGCCACACGACCAGAAGTTCTAACTATTTCATAATTTATTATTTAAAAATCGTGATCACCCTTATTTTTATAACTGTGTATACTTACGCACAAATACTTTTTCTCGTGCCAAAATTAAGTTAAAACACGTCTTTATTGCCAGTTTGATATGCTGAATACAAATTCGTACTTAAAACTTGAAAATCGATGTAACGTAATGAGATAAATGTGCTTTTATTCGTAAGAGTACATAAAAGTGTAATGCATGGTCAAATTGAAATTGGTTGTGAAATTGCTTAATATTGATATTTAACGAAATTGAAATAAATTTAGTTTCAGTGTAACATATATACATATTTATTACATTTTTATTATGTAGATTTATTTTTAAATTAAAATTTTGAATAAATATGGCGTTTTTATAATTATTATATATATTTCCGATACATTTTTCTTCGTGCAAAAACTGATTCGTACATTATTTTTACAAACTAATTTTTTTTCATTTACCTTCAGCATCAAAATCGTTATTGGAAACATCTAGTCTGAATATTGGTATGTGCCAATTCACGGTAGATAAAACTTTAATAATCTTCATTCCTACATTAGTTCCCAGATTACATCCACTTATATTTAAATATTCAAGTTGGCCATAATTTCTCAAAACTGCAATGAAATGATTGTTAAATTAAATTAATTAAATACTATAGTTATTGAAGTCATGAATTACTGTTATCAGCTACGAAATTAAGTTTATACATATGTGATTAAATGAATAAAAACATTTACGTGAATAAATATCATTTCCGCTTTCGTCGCGCAAAGGATTCAATCGTAAATTCAGCATTTTTAATTGGAGGTTGTTATTCGATATAATTGCCGTTACAATTCCTGCAAAACCATCTGGTCCAATATCGTTATTGGTCAAATTTAAAATTTGTAGATTATTCGGTTGCATCAAAAACCCTGCTACAGCAAGTGCTCCAGTATTGCTTAATGTACAGTGAGAAAAATCGATTTCTTCCAGCTAAAATAAATTGTCCCGCGTAAACATGTTTTTGAAAATTTATGATAACTATTATTAAACTCTATTAAAATATAAATGAAATGTATTACATTGATATAATTATTTATTAAACTTTTCACAACATAAACACTTTATATTTCATTATATTTGACTTTTAATGTTAATTCATGCTTTATTGTTTTAACATTTAATAAACTATTGGTAAATTCTTTTCTTTTAACATTGTAATATAGTAATATTAATAAACAGTTAATGCATAAGTAAACACGAGCAAAACAATGTTTATAAATTGGTGAAGTTTGTTAGGAAATTAATTACAACTAATACATGGATGGATTGATTATTATAAACATTTAATTACGATATGAAAATTATTAAAAAAGTTTCTCAATTCATACCGTACAAATAATTCCCAAACAATTGCTTTAATTCCGGTACCTTAAGTTATACTAATTTAATTTCTGTTTACCACATTTTCTCCGAAGAAACCATTCCTTACTTGAAAGTAGATATACTCAAAAGTTAAGGTCTAAAGTTAGACGTTATACATTATATATGTTCAACCGAAATTGTTATCATTCGCAATCTTATGTCATAAAAAATAATGCAATACTAAATCAAATGAAAGCGTTATACCACGAAGTTTGTGATAGTCGAGAAATTCACTATTTTAAATATATTTATACAGGAATATATGTCATATTAAAATTAATTAATTGAAATATTCAAGTCGATTAAATACATAAGATACAATTGACATCTCACTTTTAAAGAAAAGGGAAATTTAACTATTAGTTTAAACGCTTGAATGATCGTTTATCGCAATCAATTTTCGAAAGAATTGTTGCACATAAAAATAAAAAAAAAGGGTAATAAGTATTGTCTCAAACGGCAATTTAAAAGCTCCGTGCTTTTTGTGTGCATTGCTCGTTATCATTTTTGTTTTATCGTGCATTTTATTAGGTAATAATATGCGGTATTACTTAAATGATAGCTCACACACAGAAATCATTATAATCGTATTCAATTGTCGTTTAAAAAGATCATTTGTAATTGTAAAGGCACTGCACGCCATAAAAAAAAGGGTATACAACCAATTATTATTTATATCGTAAAAGTGGGACACGACTGGAAAAAGTCATAAAGGATCATATATAGCATTCAACAATTTAAAGCTTTTGATAATATATTATTATACTATATTATGTAGCAATTTTTATAAGTTTTTCAAGTATATCCCGCTTTAATGTGAACAGTAATTTGTTGAATAATTTTTTTTCTCTGTGTATATATTATAATTAAACTGAGAGAAGAGATTTATTTAATAATAAACGAGGACATTATAAATAAAAAGAAAGTGCTGCAAAAAATAATGATAAATTTTTTATATATTTTTTTAGTGTTTTTTTATTAATTATAACTAGTATATTTTAAAACAAATAACAAGTCAGTGTCTGTGAAAGCAATTTTTGTTCGTGTTATCTACTTATGGTGAAAACAAATAATTTGGAAAACATAAGTGTAACTTCTTTTACAGCTGATTGGTTTATAGCAGCCCAGTGACATCGACGTTTCAGTAGATGCTTTTAAATTCGGAATCTGCTGGGAACGTCACCAGTTTACTGACGAATGACATCATGATCACGTGTTTTGATTTCGAAAAATTCGTCGCTAAACCAGTGGCACCTTCAGCTGATCACGAATTTAGTAGGAAAGCTTCAGTTCATTACAAGTATAGGCCGTGTCACTGGGCTCGTTTATAGTGGTAATAAGCAAGAAGAATTTGTATAAAACGTTTATTAAAATAAATTACTTATCTTTCATTATTAATCAATCTTAAAGTTTAAAACTTTAACCACAATTAAAGTAAATATAATATTAGTAACGTAAATGATTTTAATAATATTATATGCAATATTTAACTAAAATACTCACATTATTATTTAAAAGAATTGTTTGCAACAAGGCTGCCACTTTTGGTTGATCCAAATTACTTCTAGTAAAACTCAATTTCTTTAGACTTCGACACTCCTTAATACCGTTTCCAAGATTGAAGCAATCTTGCACGGAAAATCTATCAGAGATGTCTATTTTTATTAAAATTCAATGTAAACTTTTAAATTATAGATAACAATATTTAAAAGTAATTACAATTTAGTAATTCATTCAATTTTCATTCCTTTTGTTATTTTAAGACATTTGTAAACCAGAAAGAGAAATATTAGAAATATTGAATTACACGGTACCCACTTTCCGACTCTTTTTACAGTTCAACGTAATTATTATTCAATTTCCGTTCAGAGTACTAAAAATCATGATAATATAATTTGCGTTTGGAATTTGAGAAAGAGTAGCAGTTAGTTAATTTTACTACTAGGATAATAGTACCACAATAATTGTTAAACTAAAATCGTCTTGCAATTTCAATCATTTTACGTGAATGAACACGTATAAATTATATTTAAATGCGTAAATATAATGATTTTTGAAAATATATAATGAACAAGTATCATTGTGCAATAATAGTAATTATGATTATTTTTATTTTCAAAATAGAATTCAAATTAATCGAAAAACAGGAAACTGTTTTTAGAGGATATACCAATTTTATCCCGTAAAAGTGGGTCGAAAACAGACTGTCTGCTCATAAATAAATTAAGAGACTGAATTGCGATAGAACAAAAAAATTAGTTTACAATTCTTCAAAAAATTTGTCGAGTATAGAAAACTATTGTTTAGTATATTTTACATATTAAAATTCTATTTCTGTATAACCAGAAGCAGAATTCAGTACAACTCATATAATTTATGTAAATATGAGTGACGTGTACCATAGCTATAACGTATTCACGACTGAATGTACTTTGTGTACAATTTCATACGCTTAGAAAGAAACTGTGACTTTCAGTAATTTTGACTGTGCTTCGAGTTAAATTTTGTAAAATAACGTGTTCTATTGTATCCATGGATCCATCCATGGAACAATGCATTGTTACATTTCATTTTACTGAATACTTCAGTTAAAGTTTTTATTTGATATGTGATACGTGATAATGTAATTAGTTTATCACAGTAAATTTTCCTTGACGAACATGAGAATATATTTTACATCTATTTAATATATAAAAAGTAACTGTAAATGACATTTATTTATTATGAGTTGTAAAATAAAATAATTTTTGGTACGCAAAAATTTATGCAAATTTAAAATTTTTAATAATAACTTTTTTTCTGGACTTACTTTTTGCAAACGATTTACTTTCTTTGAGCACATATCTCGTTTACTTTTACGTAGTATTTGTTCGAATAATTGCACCGTTTCACATTAAATTTCCAGTTTTAAATTAAATCCAGTATTGTACTTTCAAACTTATTTTAATAGTACTTGTGCTACTGGGGATGAATGATGATTTGAATATCATTCGTCCCAAGTCGCACAGAAAGTTTTTTGCAATAAATGCGAGAAACTAGGGATTTTTATAACTAAAAGACGATTTTTGAGGTAAAGTGAAACTCTGATGAAACATTCTTTAGGTATATTGAAATTTTGACTAAAAAATTTTTGAAAAAAGTGACATAATCATGTATGATTCTTATCTTTCTATATTTTTCTCTGCGGTCTGCGTGGGTTTGAATTTATTAAAGCAATAACAATTGAATCTAATTTATTTGCAAATTCCTGTATTTCGTAGAAAATATTAATTTTGCCTCTTATTATGTTTATTAATGTACATTATTTTTATACAATATTTTTCCACGACTGCTTCGGTCTTTATTATGAGCCAAGCAATTCCTTCGCTGAAGCAGTAAACCGCAGTTTTGGCAACTATTACACTCAATCGTTCCTTTAGTAGATATTACACAGTTGTCCGATGTATCGCTACTAGTTCATAACCGCACTTTCTTGGTGCAAGATTGAAATGTTATTCTTTCATCAAGTCGTTCCTTTTTTCGATTTATTTTACATTTAGTTTAATCCTTACTTCTGAAGAATCTTACCAAATTTTATAAAATCATAATTAATCGAAATAATATTGAATAATTAATAGATTCTTTAGAAATTAATGAATTCAAGTGTAACTTAAGGTTCGCTTCTTAGCGATTTCAATGAATTCATTCCAAAATGTTCTTCGTGTATACACTAAGTTAATGGAACTTGATTAATCTATTTTATAGTTTCCTAATTCTTGTTACAAGTTACTGCATTGAGGTAACAAGTTGGGTTAATTTTTCTTACACAGTTATGTACGGACGATTGCACCTTTTGTAATACATATGAAGTGTAAGACAAACTGATTACCTTATATAAAATTTTCTAGTTGTTTGTAGAATGTTTCATGAGGAGTTATCATTCTTGTATACGCATTTCTGTACATAATTTCAAATAATTGAACATTTTCTTTAAATGTATAAAAAAATATAATTCACCATTTTTCCTGCGTATAAGAAATGATATATTGGTTATTTATTGCATCAGCTTCAATCGAAGCCGAACGCATTGCGAATATGGACATGAAAACAATGCAATGAAGTGGTATCAGGATTCTGGCAGGCAGCTGGTCGATGCCATTCGGTACATCTAAAAGCGTTGATTCTGTTTCGCGAAACCCTTCATCGTCAAATCCATCAGATTTTGTGGGGATTTTAAACCTAACATATGCATTTAAGCTTATTGCTGGTTCATTCGTGTACTAACACGAAGAAATAAATGCTTTTCCCTTTTATTTGTAAACTTGGTTCTATTATACTTGTATATAATAACGTACACTCAAAATAGTTTATTCGTATTTGCTACTATATTTTGTAATAACACGGGAATATGTGTAGATATATAGTATTCCTTATGATATGATACAATAAAATATATAAAATACTTTTTTCAAGAATATTAAAAAATATCATTGTCAAGGAATAGAACCAGTTATCTCACAGTCACCGGATGTAATTTAAAATACTATATCATATTATAAAGAATGCTATAAATGCATACATATCCCTGAATTATTATAAAATATATATCATAGCAACTACTAATAAATTTCTCTCAGGATACGAACACATTATTTTTCGAAGTGTATAACTTTAATACAGTTTATTCAATAAATTGTTTATTAAGTTGTACACGAAGTTTCTTATTCAATGGTCAGTATCGTTTGTTTTGAACTATACTACAATTTGTGATTGATATCTGAAAATTGTATAGATAACAAAAACTTAAAAACACTTGAAAGTGAAAAACAATATCACACTACCACATATCACACATTTTTCCTGGCATGTATATTAAGTGATACAAATCCAAGTGTAATATCGACCTAGTGGAAATAATCTTTTAATCTTTGTAAAGGTGGTATTAGTATGTATTAGTAAATCTAATACACATCGACCGGCTCGCAATTGTGAAAACCATGTAATAAAACACTACAACTTTAGTGGTGTAATGTTAGAAATTTAATTGATCTATCACTTGATAGGGCAAACTAAAATATTTATACAATCTATTAATTAAAGTTAATTATTTAAAGTCACTTAAGTGTCAGATCAAAGACAACAAGACGTTTACTTCCTTGTTCTCACTGCTAATTAACTTTAAACATAAAAAAGAAGTCTATAAATATTATTTATAACAAAATGCTTGTCTCAATGTATCAAAATAAATAATTGACTGCGAATAATATTTTTAAAAATCAAATTATAAAGACAAAAGTTATTGTATTCTGTATTAACAGTTTAATTAACCATGTAAGTTGAAAAGTTAATTATATTAAAAATAATTAATGATATAATTAGATATTCAACATTGTTACTTTTTAAACAAAATTTCATAATTTCACAGAGGAATTGAGTATGTAAAATAATGGTTACATTTAACAATGTTTGTTCAAATAATTACATTCACAATTACTTGTGTATCATAAATCCCCAATGGAGTCGAGACTAAATAGTCATTAGTACACGAGGCATATTACTATTGCACGTTTATCATACGTGTAAAGCGTTTCTATCTCTTTGATTACGCTTATTTATATTTTAATTTGAAAATAGCAATAAAAAGGTAGGGGTTATCCCATTTTTTACTGGAAATTTTCCGTTACTTTCACTGTCATGAATACTCCTGAAGATTAGGTCGAGCCCAACTTCGTAACTTGTCTCGTACACGTATGTCTTGTTTTCATAGGTGTGTATATCTGTGTATACATTGTTCCCTACGTTTTCCCGAGTGTCAGCGATAAAGGAACAAATGAGATGCAAAATAATAATAGATCGAATGAATCTCTGAGGTATACATTTCCATGACATATTACTTTAACACGAGTCAATTTCAAATTAACAGATGTTGTGGTAAATTCGTTTAATGGAAAGATGTCAACTCAGCATATCCCCAAAAGATTTCTGATAAATCGTAAAGTCCTTCGACAAACAAAACAAAAAATTCATGAAACTTGGAGAACTTTGCGTCAAACATATTTAACGCACAAGCAGAAAAATAATGGGCTAAATATTGCAATATTTCATGTAGTTGTATCGCCCGATTAAAGATTCATAAAATATTACAGGCCATAATAACAAGTATAATCATTAAAGTTTAGATTTCACATTATAAATGTTGAGGATTGTATAATTTTGAATTTTGAATATTACATCTCATGGAATTTCCCAAATCTGAGTAATATTTTCAGGTAATAAAAAGCATTAAATAAGATAAAAAGATTCATTGTATGGATGGGTGATCTGCAAAATGGATAACCTACATGAGCCGTTGAATAAATTTAATAGTCACGGTACAATTTTACAACGTGAAATTGTATTTTCAAAATCTCGTTAATTTGCAAGCATAAACTTGGCGGTATACGTTGTAAGGCTTTGTACAATATTTTTCTCAGTTCATTGTGCTCATGTAGGATTGCATAGTGATGGATTTACCTGTCACTTTACCAACCATGATTTGCATTAATGTCCATCGATTGAACTTTGGTATATTTCTCCATAAATTTCACTTCAACTTACTCAAAATCTTTCCATTCGAAGCCATCGTTCATATAAATCATTCCAATATTAATATACAGTTCTCGCAAATTTGACAACCTTGGCAAAATTATATTTAGTGGTATGTGGTGTACAAGCGATTTCTCCGTGGTACACAAATCTTCATCTTCGTTATCGGGAAGTCTGAATTCGACTCTGTAGGAAATTATAATAATTGAATTATGTATCAAAAAATGGCAAATCTTTTTCATTCTAGAATAGTACTTAAAGTACAAAAGTACTGATTTTCCAATATAGTATTTTGGATTAAATATGGAAAAGCTCTAAACCAATAGTTTGGTAAAATATTAAATATAATATTTGTAAATAATCTGGCGAATTAACTGCAAAAATATAGGTTCAATTAAGATTCGAAAGGCATTCCAACAAAATTTTACAGAAATAGTTATCAGAATACCAGAAGAAAAAAGGTTGTTTGTATACAGTTTGTCTAGATTTTTTTTAAACAAAAAATCTTCATTTTACTTACACATTAGGAATTAGAGATCGTAATTTAATGGTATAAATATAATTTCCCAACAACTGAACAAGTTCCTCAAATTCGTTCGGTTCGTTTTCAATGACTTTTGGGTCCAGTTGTTGTAAATATTCATTAAAATGTCGCTCGCAATACATTTGCCTCCAAGAATCATCGTGTTCGCTTAGATTATAATACTTCCACCTAAATTGTTATCAAAATTATCACACGTATTAGATACGGAAACACTTGTTTTGCATAATAGTTTTCGTTCACCTGTTTAAAGATGCTCGCTTCCAGTAGTACTCGTAAGGAATATGCTTAATTATCAAATCAAATGGAAGGTCAAGCGGCAGCATTTCAATCAGCATATCCCGGTCAGTACACGTTGGTAGTGATTCTAAAATAGGATTTGCCGGCCAATTTCGAACAATAACTTTCAGTGCGAGAATTGTTAAATCAGGAATTATATATTCGTCCCATTTATCATTTTCGCTCTGAATAGTTCTAGCGGCTTCTTCCGGAAGTTCTATCGTTTGAATTGAACATCTAAATTAAAGATATTAAGCGTTTCATTATTCACGATAGATTTTATAGTTTTACGTTAAGGGTACAATTTTTTTATTAATATTATTATTAAACATTTCCCTTCTTATTTATTTCATTTGTATCGCATCTTAAAGAAAAATGTCAGGTGGATACATCTGTCTTCGTCAAACAGTTTAGTGGGAATTAGAAAAAGAAAATTAATGCAAATTTGAAAAGAAAGTATTCTTCAAGAAGAACATTATGTATTCTAATACATAAAAGTATATATTTTAGCAAATTAGGGCAGATTTATTTTTGAACGTGTAATTTTTTCTAAAGGTTAACGCAGAGAAAAATAAAGTCCACGAATCGATTATTTATAAAAGTAATTAATTTCCGTAACAATCAAACGTAAAATACTTATACAATCAGACAGATGTATAATATAAAACTGTTAAAGAATAATCAGATTTGAAATTGCTGTAAGCATCGTATATGTCATGTACATGATTGTATATGATCCTTATAAAAGTTTTAAATTTTACGATTCTCGATAAGTTAGTGCAGCCGTAAAAGAAACTACTGAGTAATACTAACTTGTATACGAATGATTGTGAAATTAATTCTCATTGAAGAACTTGTTTTACAATGTTATGAATATTTAATACGCATACTAAATTTATGTGTAAAATAACTAAGACATATGAAATCTACAATTAACATATTATTTGCCAATTTGAATATTACAGAGAGACACGCATCTTCATTACAAAAAGTTACAGTTATAAAAAAAGCAAAGAAAAAGCGCCCAGTTTAGGTTAAAATGAATTTCATATTCTGTTTATATTTACATTATACAAATCATATACAAATGGACATATTTGATTCCTTTGCATTCCAAGTAATTCATATTATTAACAGAGAAGTAAAATTAAACTATAGATCCCCGTTCTATATATATATATATATATATATATTTATTATATCAAGGATATATTTATTATAACAAGTATTTAAATTAATAAATTTGAACAGATCGTAGCTATTAACTTTCATTTACGTAAGGGTCCCTAGTAAAAATTGAAATTGGGCTGAAGTGTGGGCATGATCAGGGGGCCACATTACCAGATGAGGTACTTATCAGGTATCCACATTATGCCCTTTTCGGTGTGTAACGGTAGGCATTCGTGTGGCTATAATCAGGATATCAAATGTGGGACCATTATTGAGACCTAATTATAACCTTAGAAGGAAATACTTATAGGAATGAATTTATGAAACCACACTAAATCTTGAGCAGTAAATAATATTACTATATTTTAATAATTGATTTCAACTGGTAATTAAAATACAATAAAAGTGTAAAAAATCAAGTACGTCTTTCAACTATTTGAATAAGATATGAATAAGATAATTTTATGTATGTCTAATCAGATATATTAATAGAAATAAACTTTGAAATTAAAATTCTGTTATAAAATCGTACAATGATGATGCATTGTAGTTTTATAATTCGAACCAATGTGAATCGGTATTCCTCAAGTGTTTTGAATAATACGTTATATGGCTGCAT
>JABFPN010003647.1:0-17408 GCA_022817305.1 Leptoteleia sp. ZL-2020
CACTCAAACAAAACTGAAACGAAATTTAAATGAGATGGAACGAAACTTAAACGAGATTGAAATTAGATGGAAGCGAAATTGAAATGAGATTTGAATGGAACGAGATTTGAGCGAGAGCGTGATGCCAGTGCTGGGTGTACACCCAGTCCTCTCGAAAGCTAAACGGCTTCGTAAGCCAGTTTAAGTTGGCAGTAATAGTACTGAAATAGAAACATTCCTAATAAAATATTTGCATCATTTTCTGACGAATGTTGTATTACGAACATTTCTATTATTACGCCATTTCTATTTCAACGCTAGTGCTACCAACTTATACCAGTTAACTCTAACTTGGACAAATCAACGCCATCTCCGACAAGGAATCAGACGGAAAACCAAACCATCGGAGCGTTAGCCACTCGACGGAAAATTTCCGGTTTTGTAATTGAATTAGATTCTCCCATATCTCAAAAATGGTTTGAATCTATAGTCAAGCATTTCATGAATATTTTTAGAATAATAATTAGAAAAACACTAACTCCATGGCAGCAGACTTACAGCATTGCCTTAAGGTGAAATCGTAATGCTATTGTTTCGAAATTTTAATAATTAAATTATTCTGTGGAAATAATTAAAAATGCACTAATCTGTAATCGAAAAAAATATAAAAAGTAATAAACAACTGATGTTTCACCTTAAGGGGAAGTGCAATGCTTGCTGTCACGGAGTTAGTGCCTTTTATAATCAAAATTTAATTAATTTATATTTTATGATATGCGGACCAGAGCGCCATTCTGTGGATACACGAGTATAGTTTGATTCATAATAATATATACACTAATACACATACTAAAAGAATAGTAATTTCTCCTATTTTTTTTCGAGCAGACGATAAAAAAATCGTAGAAATCACTATTCTTTGAAAATATTAATCAGTGCGTATATTTTTGTGAATCAAATTATTTTCCCGTATCCACAGAATGGCGCTCTGGTTCATATGTAATAAAATATAAAGTAATTAAATTTTGATTATAAAAGACAATAATTCCGCGACAGCAGGCCTTAAACTTGCCATTAATAAGATTTTGAACATACAAAATTTTTACTAATCGGCTGAAAATAATTTCTAAATTATTCACGAAAGACCGTTATTAGCGATTTTACTTAACAACATGAATACGCAAAAATTTAATATTATTATATAAAAATTAGTAGTCTTGCTCCAATTTTCTTTCAATGAAATAATTTGTAAATATCTAAACAATGATTATTCAAAAGTTGAGAACAAAAACAATTAATTTTTTAGGGAATTAGGCGTAATATATTAATATGAGACTGGATTTAGAGAAAAATATTTATTTTAATATTTGACCACATTTTTTTATGCATCTTTAATCATATTTTGATCGTGTATCTCACCGTTTACGAAATATGAAACTCAAAAATTCTTTATCTCCAAGCAGTCTAATGGTAAATATGTCAACTGCAATTGTTACAAACTTTTGCTGTGTGACCTCGGCACATAGGGTTATCCCAATTCAAGCACTTCTGAAGAGTATGTCGGTTGAAATGTGGAGGAATGAAGCCACATCTCTTATTTTGCAGGAATTTATTATCGGCCTGTAAATCTCTTCTTTCTTCACAATTAAGTATTCTTTTCATCGTCATGTAATTTATCATCAAAAATTATGCGCAGTTTCCGTTTTCTATGTAAAGTGAAATATTAGTATTATTATAAAACTAAACCATGACAAATAAATGTAAAAAAATATTATGAAACAATGTATAAGTAATTAATATTACTTACTTGATATTCTTTACTTTTAATACTTTATGACACTGTACCCACACTGGATTAAAACCGACCTATAATCTTTTCAATTCATGTAGAAATTTGCAAAATATTTCAATAATAGACATCGATTAATAATGTCTCACGAACAAAACAAATATTAAAGCAAAAACAATTTACATCAATAAACACCAGAGATATTAAAGGAAACATATCGTACCACCTACGACATACATATACTTGCCTAATACTACGAAATTTTCAATCCCCAAAATTTCGGCCCTTATGGCCCGTACCAAAATTGTGTAAAGGACCATTCCTTACTTATACATCATTCCATATCCAAATCTATCAAAACCACTCTACCTTATAATAAGACCCAAAATCCTATTTTATACGAAAATTTTCAAAGTCCATATTCCCATATGCAAAAATGAAATAACGATCGAAGCAATAAGTTGCAATAATGAATTATCAATCAATTAATGATGAACGATTTAACGAGACAAAGGTCAATGAACTCACAAGCCCACCGAAATCTTTCTCACGCTGAAATAAAAGCGTCCCGCGATAAAATAAATTCAGAGACGAAACATTTCTCATATAAAACTCAACATCCGACGATAAAGAAATTATCTCAGTTCAAACATTCCAACGTAATCTAATCCCATCCGATAACAGAGAAATCTAATGCGCTGAGAATGCAAAGCAAATTACAATGTAACCAAATAAATCGAAATAAGAAACGCTTAGGTATTATCAGCACAATTCAAACTATTTTCTGACACAGCAAAACAAGCAGTTAAATACTTCCAATTCGCTCCCACGCCTATAGTACAGAGTTAACATCCGTCGCACCAAGATTTAACACAAGTCCTATGCTCCGCGACCCGTCGCAACAAATTCAGTATATAAGTACAGTACAGTACAGTAATATCCCCGTGCCGCCGAAACCTGAAGCAGGTCCTGTGCTCCGCGACTTACTTGGTTCTTTTTTATACGCCATACTGTGATGTTCCCGTCAAGACAAATTCTTGTGAACGTTTTATCAAAGCCTCTGATTGTGAATTATATTTTCTGATTGTGAACTGTATTTTCTGATTGAGAAGTGTATTTTCTGATGTGAGATAAATCTTGTAAAATCGGCCAAATCTTAAAAGTGTTTTTTGTCATATGTTTCTGGGAAAAACCCCATATGCGACTTTCCAAGAGTAAAGTACAAGAGAAACTTTTACTTTAGAACAAAGAGGGTTTTTTATATAAATACAACCCCAAAAAGAAGCGAAATCAGTCTTTCGTCAACTCCGGACAGAGCCGTACCTCTGTACTTCGCAAGTTCTTCGCAGAGCAGTGTCTCTGCTTCAAAGTCTGTTCGCGGTTATTATAAAAGTTGTTCTCGTGATCGTTTCATCGAAATCCAGTCTCCAGTCTCCAGTCACCAGTCCAGTCTCCAGTGCAGTCTTCAGAGACCAGTTCAGTCCAATACAGTCTTCGAAGTCACGTACCAGGCGAGCCACTAACTGGATCAATTGTACACGTCGAGCGTCTACTTTAAAAAGTAAGATTTGCAATTGTATTCCCATTCCTTCTGATCTTATTCCTTTCTGGTGTCACACGTTGTAAAGGGTTGGAGTCGAAGCTCCCATTTCGACTCTCAATCTGATAAAGTAACCTGCGATTCTTCCTCTACCATTGAGGGCTATAAATCATTGGGCGAAATATCGTGACACCAGCCGAGTTGGTTGACCTCATCAAATCTACTCTGATTTATTAGGTCGAATAGATTACCCCTTCGGGCTAATGCTGAAGTGCTCCATATGCTTCGCGAATAAGGTCCATAGGGAGAAATATTCAGGTATTCGAAATAAATATTAAAATTGACCCTCACGAGTCTTTTCTATAACAACCATACCGGCTAACTCGTGAATTTCCTTCATGCCCTTTCCAACGTCCAACTACTTACAATTACTTATATGTTTGTTGTCGTTTTTTAGTGAGCGAATCTGTAAAAAAGTTAGGTGGCTATCTCAACAGAAAGCTAAAAGAGATAGACCACCCGGAGTTAAGTAAAGAGGTCGAGACCGCATTGAATGGTTCGAAATCTCCTCAAAGCAAATATATCGCATTGAAGAAGGTTTCGAAACAACTGTTTCACATAAAAAATATCTCAGTAAAAAATAAAAGTACGGTAACTAACAACGTTACCAATATAGTAAATAATACATATAATACTTCGCGACCAAATCCTCTCGGACTGCCTGAAGAGGATTTGGCTAAGTTTTATACGGACTTGATCGATCCTGAGATATTTCGCGCACTTTATTCGTTATATCTGCGTCGAACCAATATACAATCTCGACCACCAACTCCGGGTCCATCTAACTTTCACGATTGGACCAGCACTTCGAGCAGCCCTACGAGGCACCCGTCGACCAGCTACTCACCGAGCAGCTACACCGGGTATCAGTACCCATGCTATACCCCCTGCAGCCCAACCGGGGCCCAATCTCCAGACTATTCTCCCGGTAGTCCGGCGCAACCCACTACCGTTCGCAAAGACTCGCCGGAGGTCGTCATAATCGACTAACTTTGTAAAGCTCATCGGTTGTCACAATAATCGAATAAACAACTATGTTAATCTTATTAATTAAATAGAACCTTTTGTATTTATTTATCGCACCCTCATCCCTCAATCAACAATCCCGGAAAAGGCAACTCGCCGAGCGAGCTCTGTCTTGCCCATGGTTAACTGTCTTCCGGGACGTAACACAGAGTTAGAAAGCAGTCTATCTAACCTAACTGTTTCGGCGGCTCTGAGCCCCGAGTTTTTTTTACTTTTTTGTTCCCTACTTTGCTGATCATGAAAGATATAAATCAAGTATAATATTTCTAATTTTTACGATCAGTATACTGAGTCATTTTTCCACATAACGTGCTGACCCTACAATCAGCACTGTTATTCGTGGAACAGTGACGCTCGCGGGACAAATGTCGTACTGTCAGGACTATGCCATAAATGCCAGTTTTCGCGGTTTATGTTCTTGCCTAAACATAAACAGACTCATGTTACCCGCTCGCGTCGCGAACTGGCTTAAACTTGAAAACGAATTTCCTGACAAAGCGACATTTTCCCTATAAAAGGGACCACGCTCCAGCTCCAATTTAGTACGTAATTAACTATTCACCGCAACGCGGCTTAGCCCTCGCTTTTTATTGTACACCGCGGATCGTCAGCAGTACGTCCGCCGATTGCATTTGCGTAAAAGTTTAATTTTCATTTGCATTGCCTTAATACAATTGTTTGGTTTCGTGAAATACATGATTTGAGCGTTTTATTTGTAATAAAAATTAAATAATATTATATTGAATAAATTCAGTGTTTTTATGTGTATATATGTGTTCGCGTTTGATTTCAAACAAAACCCAATCACCCAATATCCCAAACTGACCAAATCGGCACCCGCTGTTGACCACTCGTGTCAACACTAACCATGGCCAACGAAGGAAATATGCCGCACGTTTCATTAAAATGCGCACTCAAATGTATTCCGCGCTTCGATGGTCGCAACGTTCGCGATTTTATAAAAAGCTGTAAAGCTGCACGTAGACTAGTAGAAATTTACCCCGAACCTGTATTTGTACAATTAATTATAACGAAACTCCAAGGGACTGCGTCGACCGCCCTTGGTGATCGCGAATTCAATACATTGAATGAATTATACACAGAATTACAACAAATATTCGGTGAATATAAATCCATCATTAGCCTCCAAACAGAAATTTCCACAATAAAACAATCCAACAGTGAGTCCGTGTCAACATATGGGTCCCGCGTACTTGAAATTTTAAATCAACTGAAAGAAAGAACATACGCTGAGAATAATGATGTAATTGCCGCGACGTTATATACTCATTTTCAGAAAAACGCGATCAATTGTTTTACCCGCGGACTTAAACGCGAAATAGAAACAAGAATTGTAGGCGCGGACCCGGCTAACCTACAACAAGCCATCGAGCTCGCCCGAAAGGCCGAATTTGAGCTGCGAGAAATAAGTAAAATTCACTCAGGTCCCGTGTACTATGCTTCGTTCGTGTCTGAAAATCGTAATACATGCTCCTATTGCAACAGAAATAATCACAGCGAATCTGATTGCTTTGAAAAACAAAGAAATTCGCAGAGGGTACATGATAACATAAGGCCACATGATAACATAAGGCCGCGGTATTACCCACCTCCTCGGGTAACACCGCGAGATTAATCATTTGCCGGTACTGCAAGAAACCCGGCCATGAAATAAACGATTGTCGAAAACGCAAATATAACAACGAAAATCTCCTAATCCCGACCAATCGGCACCCGCTGTTGAACATTGGCGCCAACAGGGTCGTTGTGGTATTGCTGAAATTAGAAAAATTTAGCAATTCCTTGCACGAGACGGTATAGTTGTTAAAGTATACGATTTTTCATCTTTCGGGATAAGTAGGAACTCTTATCCGACGGAACTAACATAGCGATTGTTTCGGCGGCTCCGAGCCCCGATTTTTTTTGCTCCTTTTTTTTCTCTACTTTGTTTAAACTTGCGCGATGAATTTAAGTATCCCATTCCAAATTTTTATTTACGATCAGTAAATTGAGCCACTTTTCCACATAACGTGCTGATCCTACAATCAGTACTGTTATTCGTGGAACAGTGACGCTCACGGGACAAATGTCACACTGTCATGACTGTGTCATAAATGCCAGTTTTCGCGGTTTATGTTCTTTCTTAAACATAAACAGAGTCATATTACCCGCGCGCATCGCGAACTGGCTCACTCTTGAAATTAAACAGATCTGAAATACGATCGCCAAAAATTCCTGACAAAGCGACATTTGCCCTATAAAAAGGGATCACGCTCCCGCTTCAAGTTAGTACACCACTAATTTTATTTACCTTAACACGCGGTACGTCGTTCTGTACGTAGCTCACTATCCCCCGCGTTAATTGATTAACTAACTATCATTGTACCCGCGATCGTCGTCAGTACGGTCGCTGATTGTAGTGCGCGCTCCATCAAATTATTACTGTCTTTTTTGCGTTAATTTTCTATCGAAGCAACGTTCTTTTCTATGTACAGTCCATATAAACCTTGTTAATTGTGCAGAAAACATTTTTAATTTTTTGAATAAATTGTAAATTTTTTATAGTACTTTCAGTGTTAGTGTTTCATTTATAAAAACGAGACCAATACCCAATTCACCCAAAAACCAAACAACTGTCCAGATCGGCACCCGCTGTTGACCCCTCGCGTCAACAGTGATGAATCAACGGATGGTGTAACATTCGTTATTCATATACTGTATTATCCGACGGATAAGCATTATGTATCGATATTAAATTTAACAGCCGCACTATATATGAAAATGTGCGATACCTGCCACGCAAGCATTAAACCTTATAAACGTGACAAATGCGCGATGAAATGTCCCTATTGTCTTGGCGAAAAAAATAATTGTACAAATCAAAATGCCCTTAATAACAAAATTAAATACAATAATTGTCACAGGTTGTTTCTCGGGCAAGCGTGTTACGATCACCACAAGAGTGAAAACTCGTATAGCTGCGAAACAAAAAGAAAAAGTAAAGCATCTGTTTGCGACACAATAAAATATTGTGTTAGATGCAGTAAAACTTATTATGTATCAAAGAAAAAAGATCAAGAAAGCTATACAGATCACGAATGTGGTGTATCATGGTGCACCTATTGTAAAGAGAAAAAACCTTATAACCATTTATGTTACATTCAACCTGTTTCCAAAAAGAATAAAAAAGAAAATATTCTTTTTCTTTTTTATTATTTCGGAATAAAACAGGATGATAGTGTGATAGCAGAAAATGGTCAGACTGTACAAAAGCATGTGCCAAATCTATGTGTTGTACAGTCTGTTTGTAATACATATATAGGCGTTTGTGATCTAGTAATTATTTGTAATAAATGTGGTGTCCGTGAGCACGTGTTTACGGACAATCCTGTGAAAGGTCTCGTAGATCTAGCCATACGCGAGAAAACGAAATTCACAAATATCATATGTAAAGCGGACAATTCGAAAGGTTTTGGCGCACAGTTTGTGTTAAAATATCTTGTCGATGAAAAATGTTTTGTTTCTCCATCGGTTATTGAGAAATTTAAAGGTTCGCGCCTCCGCTAGAGGGCGACATCCTATCGTTGCTCGCTACGACTCTCGTGTTGAGAGCGTACGTCGAGTTAGCGTATGAGAGGTGGTACGACTGACGACGAGTAGTCGCCACTTCAGACAACTCGTGAGACCTCCACGCTGAACGTACGTGTTAAGTGCTGTTAAGATATTGATTGAATAAACGAGCGATTAAACTTAAATCCGTGCACAAGTATCTTTTATTTCCAAGCCCCATATTCCTAAATATGCTATAAGGTTATGGGCCCAGCACGCTTCCACTGCGCATGAAATCTTTGATGCCTTTTATTTGACGAGGAGGAAAGATTTTCTTGAGCCAAAGGAGACGACATTTTGGACAAAGGAGAAAAAGACAAAAGAAAGGACAAGTAAGTGGTGATTAATGAAGCTTCATATTTAAACAGATCTGTATGTCGTTTATTTTACGAGAGAATGTTTTTATTAAACGTGTATATGTTTTTCAAATTTTGAATAAATTTTTAACAAACGAAACAGACCGCAGAAACGACGCGCTCTGCAGGTTTGAACATGTTTCGACACGTTTATTACGACAGAAGTCTCTTTGTAGAGACACGTGCACGTAAAAATAAAATAAAAATAAAATTTATGAAAATGTTTGATCAAACAAATTTTTAAATAAAATAATTATGGAATAATATGTTGAATGATATTTTTCATAATAATGAAATTTTTGAAAAAGGAAATTTATTTATTGTAAAAGAAAATTTTTTTTATTACAAAGGTTTTTGACTACAACGAGTGTGTTTACAAACTTGTGATGTTTGTACTAGAATTTATTATGAACGATGAGAATAATAAACTTCTAGATATTTGTGGAAAATTTTATTTTCTTTATGATTTTATTTGTTTGGTTATTACCTATTTTATATGTATGTACATGTAATGTAAAATGTGCTTTTATTAATTCCATTTTATTTAGGTTTTATAGAAACCGTCACGAGAGTTGTCGTAATTAAAGATGGAGAATAATCAGGAATCTAATAAGAGGTTATTTCCTCAATTATCAGACTTGATTGGGAGAGTAGAGACTGCTTTAATGCTAAGTTTCAAAGAACAAGAAATTGATATCTTAATGCAGGAAGATCATTGCAGGCTTACTTTTCCAGATGGAACTGTATTTAAAGCATGTAGGTATCAGTGTTTGATGTATATTGGTTGAAAATGTTTTATTTTCTTGAGAGGTTAGTTTTATCCTCTGACGAAGAAAATTTGTGTTTCTTTTGTTTGGATAACAAAAGGTATCTGAGAGTATTTCAACGGTTACGAGAGACGTTGAATTTACTGATACAAATTAATAATTACATAATTTCCGGAAATTGTAAATTATTTTAAAATTTAAAATCGTATATGTTGAATTACTTCATAATGCAGCTGCACATTAAAGAATCTTTATTTTTAAAGTTTCTTATTAGACCGTCGTTAAAGAAACCCTCATATAAGGAATCTCTTGATACATTTTGAATTTGATTCTTGGTAACGAGCGTCAGACTTCAAATTTACGTGTTGGTTAAACAAATATCACACGAATCTTGTCTATGGGTTGTCTGTTTTGGAAGGAATTTGTGTTCGATTCCCAAAAATTACAGACAACTAGGGTTGTTTTCTGATGTAGGTTGTGTTCATGTACTGATGAGACAATCTGTTTTTGAGGAGTTTGGCGTGTGTTCCGTCTAAACAATTCAAAAGCATATTTGAATCGCTGAAAAAGAAGAATAAATTGATTTTCTTCTTTGTTAATGAGTTGAATTATAAAAGAAAATTATAATTTTAGCACGAGCATCTTTGAAAGATGATTGGGACTCGTTGGTGGACGAGTATCAGCGACTCAAAACAAACCATAGGTCAAGCGACGGTCAGGGTAGTGCCGAGAAGTTAGATCCCTTTGGAAGGGAATTCAGAGTTCAGAAAATACCTGCCTCTGACTCTGACAACTCGGTAACAAACCAGGGAAAAGGCTCAGATACGGATGAGCAAAGTGAGCTATCCAGGAACGAGCCAAGTTCAGATGAAATTGACGGAGCTGTTGATACCCAGAAACGATGCGCTCTGGAGGAACAGTCCGAATCATTGCACGATGAAACTCCGGAGAACAGCGCAAGAGCTGTTGCTGCCGGAACATCGAAAAATAATGAATCTTCGAATTCAAATTCTGATTCAGGTGTGATAACAGGTGGAGGAGATTCCAGTAAGAACGAGAGACTTACAAACCAAGATAGCGTCAAAGGATCTGAAGGAAGCACTAGTGGAACTCCTGGGTATGCAGAATTTTCAGAAACGCTTAAGTTGCTGATTAAAGTTAACCTGGACATGCACAAACAATTTCAAAGTTCGCTAAAGTCTGTCCTAAATCAGCAAATGGCTGCCCAGACAAAAGTTGTTCCACAAGTAAGAAGCGTTGTTGATTTTCCACCAGGTATGGGTCCGGTTTTGTTACCGCCCAAACCACATTCTGAAGCTACTATTGGAACGAGCGACAATAGTAGTTCGAGAGGTTTTAAAATTAATGAAACGAGCGTAAGAGATCTTAATCCTAATTGTACTGACCATATAAAGCCAGTAAATCTAGCAACTCACAATATGAACGACGAGAATATTGTAGAGCTTAAAGATCAATTAAAAGATATAATCAAAGTTGAATTTTCGGGTCGCGATAATACTAAAAGAGACTATAAGTTGACAACTAAAGTAAAGTTTGATCACTTTATTGAATTTTTCACATCAGAATTGAGAATATTAGATCTGTTATATGTTATTGATAAAAATGCTAGTCCACCGAAAAATTTAAATGACAATATTGCTGAAAAACACAGGTTTAAAGTTAGAGATATTTTGATTAATAGAGTCGATCAGACTTATCATTCAAGAATTTTGAAAATTAAAGACCCAGTTAAAATGGTAAATGAACTCAAAGAGTTTAAAAGGTGTGAATCAAACTTTACAGGTTCAGCAATTCGTGCTAAATTATACGCGTTAAGGTATAATCCACGACAAGAAACAGCGATAGAATATCGAGAGAAATTCGAGGATTTAGTTCGAACTTACGACGCGTTACATGAAGTCGCTCCTCTTACAGAAAAGGAGAAACGCGATGTTTTCTATCACTCAATTGTTTCGTCAGTACCCCAAATTAAAGCAGTTAATTTTGTGTCGAAATTCCGTCATAGTGATGAATTATCTTATGATGAACTGAAAACTTTGATTATACAGGAGGAAGCTGAAAATAATTCAGAAATGAGTGGGCGTTTACACCCAAAAGCTACTGCTGGTCCATCGGCATCCCTTGTACGAGCGTCAAGGTATGTTCGGTGCTACGAGTGTGGCGAAGCAGGTCACAAGGCAAACGAATGTCTTGGGAGAGGTTCGGGACTCGTTAAGTGCTACGAGTGCAACCGTTTCACGGAGCACAAGGCACACGAGTGCCCAAAAAGACTGGCTAGGTCAAAGTTTGACAGTCATGGTCAGTACAAAAGAGGACCACGTGAAGGTGATAAAGGTAAATCGTTTAACAAATTTAAATTTAGCGAGCGAAATTTTAATACAAGAAGCAAGGTTTCCTTTAAAAGTAATAGAGGGAAAAGAAATTTTGGTTTTAAACGTAAAACTAATAATACTAATAATGGTGGTGGAAGGTATGGCAATAATCAAAATTCAAACGGAAAACAGAGTTTCAATAATGAGAACAGTAAAGGGGACAAACAGTCGAGAACTGGTATTTCACTCAAGTCTCAGGTTCACTTTGCCGATTCAAAGGGTTCAAACTCAGGTGATTATAATAGATTTAACAGTAATTTGAATTCTATATATGCTTTAACGGTTGGGCAGTGTAGCTCCATGGATCGGATCTCAGATGAAATAACTAACAATAAGAATAACTCCCTAAATTTTGAAAATAACAAATTTTTGACATTTATTGCAGATTCAGGGGCAACTGAGCACCTGACAAATGTTAATGATGTTTTCTTTGACTATACGAGCACAGATGGTGACATTATTAAATGTGCCAATGTAGATTCAGGCGCGGATTTACCCGCTAGGGGTAAAGGAACGACTCGAGTTATAGCTAAGGGGTCGAATAAAACGACATTTGATTTAGATAACGTGATATTTTCGGAAGCATTATCAGAAAGTCTTTTATCTTTGAGGCGATTTGCAGAAAAAGGGTTTGAGATTAAATTAGATAAAGAGAAGTTGAATATTATTAATCCTTTAAACAAACAAATAATAGCATCCGGGATTTATGAAAGACCGTATTGGGTAATGGAATTTCAAGTAAATACGAATATTGTTTCAGAGACAGTCACAGCTTACGACGCGGGTATATCTAACTCAAACGATGAAGTGAGAAATTTGGATATACATCCAACTCTGTTGGAAAACGAAAACGAAAAAGAAAATAAAATTGAAACAATAGTCGAGGATAGTAAAGTTACAAATTTTAAAGAAAACGCTCAAGTTAAAGATTCCCAGATAGATTCAATAGGAAAAGATAATGATATAGGAACTGTTAGAAATTTTGATTCGAGTAGATTAGGTTTTACAAAGTTTGATAACAATATTGAAGATAGAAAAATTTCAAATTTAGATGATTTAGCAGACTCTGATATAATGATTGAGGATTTAGCTGCGGTATCAGACTTAAATTCTAGAACAAAAGGCAATGAAGTCATGTTGTGGCATGTTAGATTAGGGCACGTCTCAATCGAATATTTGCGAAAATTACAAAAGGCTTTAATTGATAACAAAGAACTAAGTAAAGTTAATTTTAACGACAGAAATTTGGACTGTGAAGTGTGTGCCATAAGTAATTTACGCAGGTTGCCGTTTGGAAGTGAACGAACACGAGCTATTAGACCGTTACAAATAATACATTCAGATGTAATGGGAAAGATTACTCCAGCGACACATCCCCACGGTTATAAATACATTTCCGTTTTTATAGATGATTACTCTCGTTTGGCACTTGCCTATCCTATGAAAGGGAAGGATGATACCGGGTATTGTCTCGAACGATTCATCACGAGCGCGAGAAACCTATTAGGATCGAACGAAAAGATATGTTACCTTCGTACCGATCAAGGTACAGAGTACACGGGAGGCTATACCCAAGAAGTGTTAGAACGCGAAAAAATTGAATCTCAACTGGCTTGTCCAGACACTCCACAACACAACGGTGTTGCAGAAAGATTTAACCAGAGTATTCAGAGGTAAGTACGAGCGATGCTTTTCGACTCTAGAATGCCTCTGAATATGTGGGATTTAGCATTAGGCGCAGCAATACATATCTATAATAGGACACCACACAGGTCGAATGATTTTCAAACACCCTTATCGAAATTTGCCCCTAATCAGAAATACGACTTGAACCGGATAAAACGTTTCGGTTGTTTGGCTTATTGGTCTATAACGCGTAAACCTGATTCGAAATTTTCTGCTAGAGCCATACGAGGGGTTCTTGTTGGATATAAACCTTCGGGTTATCTCTTTTTAAATCCGGAAACCGGAAAGTTTTTCGAATCCAGGAACGTCCGTTTTAATGAGAAATTAGTTTACGGTGATAGATATAAGTTAAATTCAATTCATTCATGGTCATTACCGTTGGAAAAGATAGATATTGACAGATGGCTTAACGATTTTAATAATACAGATGTTTCGGATCCCGGCGCGATTACTAAAAAGAAAAGGGGTAGACCGTTTAAACGACGTTTAGAAACGGAGGGAGAAGTTGTTGCGAAACAAAAGGTCGACGCGACTAGTACGAGAGAACCTTATCATACCAGAAGCAAAAAGATTAGAGATACTAGTTTCGTACATTTTTCAGATCTAACATCGATTGATAGTTATGAATTTCCCCAGGTTGATGTAGAACGAGAGTCTACGACTAACAAAGCGCACGATGAATTATTGCAGGTTTTCTTTGCTGATCTCAACAATGATCCACAAACATATAAACAAGCTATAGAATCAGTAGATAGGGTTAAATGGATTAATGCAATTAATGAAGAATTAGATTCGATGACAGGGAATCATGTATGGACGTTAATTGATAGACAAAGTATTAATGAACCGTTTAAAAATCTAAATATTTTGGATACGAAATGGGTTTTTAAAAGGAAACTTGAAAACAATGGACAAACGCGGTTTAAAGCTAGATTGGTAATCAGGGGCTTTAAAGATAAAAATTCGTATGATCTCAAGGAGACTTACGCTCCTGTGTCAAGATTAGCTTTGGTACGAGCGATGTTTGCAACAATTAACTTTTACGGTTTATACGCGATTCAGCTGGACGTTAAAACAGCATTTTTAAATGGGAAAATTGATAACGACATTTATATGGAAATACCTGACGGTGTAAAATTAAGTAGTGATCTGAGAAAGTCTAAGATATGCAAGCTTCAACGAGCGATGTATGGCTTGCGGATTAGCCCAAAATGTTGGAACGAAAAATTCACTCAGATAGCAAATTCT
The DNA here is from genome assembly GCA_022817305.1 of Leptoteleia sp. ZL-2020. Classification (NCBI taxonomy): domain Eukaryota; kingdom Metazoa; phylum Arthropoda; class Insecta; order Hymenoptera; family Scelionidae; genus Leptoteleia; species Leptoteleia sp. ZL-2020. The sequence goes on from JABFPN010003647.1 coordinate 14,454, forward strand.
ATTGGTTTGACTAATGACAACAATGATCCGTGTCTATTTACATTGAAATCGGGAGATTTATTAATCATTTTATTGATATATGTAGATGATATTTTGTTAGCAGGTAATAATAAAGACAAAGTAGATGAAATTAAATTGAAATTAATGGAAGCATTCGATATGTCTAATTTGGGAGAACCCAAAAGGTTTCTGGGAATTGAGATTTCAAGAAACAAGAAGACAAGAGAGATTAATTTGACGCAAACAACATACATAAATAATTTATTAGTTAAATTTGGTTTCAGCAACGATCATCCTAAGAGTACGCCCATGGTTACAAGACAAGTCTCTAACAAGGAACGCAAAGAACGAGAGCTAGACATTTCTAATGAAATCCTAGATAATTGCGTGGACTTGATAGACGTACCATATCGAGAAATGGTAGGAAGTCTTTTGTACTTAGCTGGATCAACTAGACCTGATATCGCCTACGCTACGAATGTCTTGAGCAGACATCAAATCGAGCCCTCGGAGAACGAGTGGAAACTGATGAAGCGAGTTTTCCAATACTTGAAAGGGACTGTTAATATAGGCTTAAAATATTTAGGCAAACGAGCGGATTTGTTAGCATATTCCGATGCTAGTTTTGCAGATTGTAAGAATTCGATTTCTACGAGCGGATACATAGTGCAGCTATACGGTGATACGATATCATGGAAAGCTCACAAACAAAATTATGTAGCTTTATCTACTTGTGAAGCTGAGTATGTTGCGATGAGCAGGGCGTGTCAGGAGCTGGTTGGTTTAGGAAAATCTATCTCGCAGATTTCGGGGGAACAATTGTTTCCTGCTACTTTACGATGCGATAATCGAGCAGCAACGATGTGCGCTGAATCGATTGGTAGCAACAAGCTGAGACATATGGTCGAAATACATAAAGATTATGTGAAAGAATGTGTCAAATTTAATCGTATAAAATTAGAATGGGTTTCTACTAAGAAACAACTGGCTGATATTATGACAAAACCTTTGAACATGGAGTTGCACTGCACACTGAGGGATAAAGTTTTAAACTGTATTGAATAAATTCACTCGAAATTTAGAATTTAATTTGGAATTTATATATATGTATAAATACTTGTTTCTGTTTTTCTTTGAATGATGATTTGATTGTTGATATAGATTTTATCTGTTTTAATAAATGTTAATTTCTGATTACAGAGAATTAAAATTTTGGAATTATAAATGATCACAAAGGAAGATTTTATTATATTGAATTATAGATTTTATTTTGATTTGAAGTTTCTTGATAAAAGATTGTATCTTTTCAAACTTGATTTGAGTTGTATGATTTAAAACTGAAAGACGTTATGTTAAACGTAAAATTGTGAAAATAAATACAAGTTTGGTTCATGAAATTGCTTATGCTTATTTAGTATGTAGAGAATCTTGTACGACAATATGAATTTACTTTGTAAACATGTATGTTAATTGAAAATGTTTAAAAAAAAAAAAATATTTCCTTTATACGAGTGTCGAGCTCGGGAGGGAGTGAGAAATTTAAAGGTTCGCGCCTCCGCTAGAGGGCGACATCCTATCGTTGCTCGCTACGACTCTCGTGTTGAGAGCGTACGTCGAGTTAGCGTATGAGAGGTGGTACGACTGACGACGTGTAGTCGCCACTTCAGACAACTCGAGAGACCTCCACGCTGAACGCACGTGTTAAGTGCTGTTAAGATATTGATTGAATAAACGAGCGATTAAACTTAAATCCGTGCACAAGTATCTTTTATTTCCAAGCCCCATATTCCTAAATATGCTATAACAAACAATTAATTAATTTCTTAAATTCAACTCACCCTTTCTGGATAAATATCTTTTACGGTACATGTCGAGTTCCGAGGACGACCATACCACAAGGAGCGTTTCCCCGGAACCGTATAACAATCCAATCTTAAATATAGAATTATCAGAACTCGAGAGAAGTTTATCAAATATTGTAATCGACATGGCTAACGACGGTGTTCCTACGGTCTCTTTAAAATGCGCTCTTGAATGTTAACCTCGTTTCGACGGACGAAATGTCCGCGATTTTATCAAAAGTTGCCGAGCCGCGCGCAGGCTCGTCGAAGCGTACCCCGAAAACATATTCACACAATTAATAATCACACGACTTCACGGAAATGCCTCCACCGCCCTAGGCGACAGCGAATTTCCCACCTTGAATCAACTATTTTCAGAACTTACACAGCTCTTCGGGGAATACAAATCAATAATCACCCTCCAGACAGAACTCGCGACCCTCTGGCAAACCAATAGCGAAACCGTGGGTACCTACGGCTGTCGCGCCTTGGAAATTTTAAATCAATTAAAAGACAGAACATACGCGGAAAATGACGCCGCCACCGCCCCCATTCTCTTTACACAATATCAACGAAACACAATAAACTGTTTCACGCGAGGGCTTAAAAGAGATATATAGTCACGCATTGCGAGCGCGACTTTTGAAAATATTCAACAAGCTATTGAAACCGCCCGAAAAGCCGAATTTGAGCTCCGGGAGATTAATTTAATCCACGGTGGGCCTCATTTTTACAATCGTGGTTTCGCTCAAGAGTCCTGTAACTATTGCCGCCAACAGAATCATACAGAGCAAAATTGTTACAAGAAAAGTAGAGACTCGCAAAGGCCGCCGAACTCGCGTCCAGACACTCTCAATAAAAACAGTTTCGGCGGCTCTGAGCCCCGATTTTTTTTGTCCCTTCTTCTGCGCTCTACTTTGTTAAACTTGCAATGTTAATATTAACTATCCTATTTCAAATTTTTCTTTACGAGCAGTAAATTGAGCCATTTTTCCACGTAACGTGCTGATCCCACGATCAGCACTGTTATTCGTGGAACAGTGACGCTCACGGGACAAATGTCGCTCTGTCAGGACCATCATAAATGCCAGTTTCGCGGTTTATGTTCTTTCCT
>JABFPN010003648.1:0-17404 GCA_022817305.1 Leptoteleia sp. ZL-2020
ACCCAGCTCCCCGTTCCCCTCCAACCCCCTGGCTTACTCGGTTCCTAGAAGGCTTAAAGTTAAAATTGTTGTCCGATTCTCTGATTTTTAGTCGTTCTTTTCCGAATCGTGACTTCTTTGGGGTAAAGGGGGCGAGAGAAAGAAGAGAGATGTTTGAGCGAGAGAGAGAGAGAGAGAGAGAGAGAGAGAGAGAGACGATGAAGAATTCGCCTGAAAAGTAGCGATTGCGATAACTCGACGAAAACACTGACAGCTCAATTTCATGCAACGTAAACAATCCGTCGACATGCTCGCTGTATTTTATGTTAAATAAAAGCTTTGCCTCTGTTGGTAAGGCAGGCATCTGTTTCCGCTGCTTCTGTTAACCTAGAAACGAACGTTGGTGCGAGGTGGGTCGAGGTGGCTCGAGGAAAGCAAGTTGCAGCGGAAGGAAAACCTTGTCGTGACTCCAAAACTCTTCCGATTCTCGTCCCGTTGCCTCGCAATCCAATTAATCGCCAAATTAGCCTGTTATTGAGTCAGTTTCACGTGTTTTTTGGTCAACAATTGTCAAACGTACAGTGGCCCCAACTAATCTGAAACGTAAAGCGATTTGTCGTTTATCCTTGACACGAATTGTTCGCAAGAAATTCTGTTATTTAACAGAGGTAACGGGCGCGCGGTGTTGCTAATTGGCCGGTTGTTGGTCAATATATTTGTTGATTTGACGTTGTTTCTACTGTTGTTGCTTTTTAATTTGCTTTCGTCCCAATGGTGCGACGTGGTTATGGGATGATACGTTGATTGAGATTGACGAGAGACGACGACGACAACGACGATGACGATGACGGCTCCGTGTCAACATGTGATTGTAATTTATTGTATTTGCGCTTGCAGAAAACAGAAGTGTTTCTCGTGAAAAGTGTGACGCTTGTGGTGAGTGATAAAGTCGATAAAGCGGGACAGACGCGTTTCAACGAGCGCTGCAAATGGGACTATACCAGTGGCGGAAGCGGGGGCCCCCCCTCGCTCAGGAGCATCGAGATCCCAACGCCGACGCCGACGCCGACGCCGACTCCGACGCCTCCGACGCCCTACTTTGTTAATGAAGGTCCTCTATCCAATTCAACAAACATCAGGGGTCAAACTACCCAAAGACACGTAAGTTTCAACACCTCCACACTTAATCATTTTTCCTTAATTAACATTCAAATCAGTTATCATATTTTATAGAATATTTACAAATATTCATTTGCCATTGTTGTCTCTTCGATCACTTTTGTTTAAACATTTTCAAATGATAAGTCAATATTTTAGCATGGCAAACTATATCGCGCTGTAAAAACAGAGCAATATAATATAGTTGTGTAATATAGTTGTTCCACTAAAACTAATATTTTATTACAAACTGAGCTTGCATTTGTGTTTACATGTTTCTTACTTAACACCGAGAGTACTGAATTTATTCATAATTCGCTTAAAGTGTACACATAATTTTTGATTGTCAGTCAGGGCTTTGTAGGAAAACAGAAAGTTTTAAAAATATTTTGCTAATGGTCATTTTTTTATCAATAGATTGTATATTTGATATGAATTATTTGTGATTGAAATGCCAATGATGCTTCAAAGATTATAATAAGTTTGTTGACTTTTTTTTTTTAATATTATAAATACATCATAGGTAAAGATTCTTATATTAAAAGTAATTTTTTAAGCTGACACACTGATGATTAATTTGTGTTATAAAATATAAACAATATACGTAATTATTATAAAATTGTGCAATTAATAAACAAACTTGCTGATTGTATAGTAATTGAAAAAGACAAGCAACAAGAAAATGTAAATAAATCAAGTTTAAAGATGGTATAATTCTTAATATTTAAAATGGAGAAAAATGTGATTAATTTTGCTGTATAGTTTCATTTGGGTTAATTTCATCTTTTAAATCAAGATTCAAAACAGAATAAAGAGAAAAAAATACAAGTTTTATTTAACAAGTTCTATAACGGACGGCAATCTTGAATCAAATGTAAGAGCATTTTTCAAGTGCTCTTATTTAAGGGAAGAATAGAAAATGAAAGGCAATGTTACAATATATGATTAGCCGTTTTTAAAAAGTTCCAAATTCATTTAAAATTTTGCATTTCTCACCAAAGCAATTGGTGGAAAAGTGATGTTTCCAGTTACACATTCAACATTAAAAAATTTACTACAGTTTTAAAATGAGTTTTGTATACTGCAAATGTTAATAAATAGCTAGGTATTGAACTTTGTTTTATTGATTATTTTTGGAAACTTATTATTTGCGTTAGTATTTACATTATGTGCCCTTGTATAAAATATAGAAAGAAGTGTAATGATTTTTAAAGATTGTTAATTTAACAAACAAATGTCTTCTCATCTAGAAATCGCGAGTGGATGCAATGTTGGAGCGTGCCCTGACACAGCCACAACAGTGTTCAGTGGATCCACTTAATAACGCCCGAAAGTGGGGAATTCCCATATGGCCAACCAATAAATTGCAGGCTTGGCTAGAAAACATATATGCTTCTCTAACGAATTACAAGAAGCTCAAATGCGATAATCTAACAAAAGCAGTCGACACTCCAAAACCTACCCTTTTAAAGGAACCTTTTATTAAATTCGAGCCATACACAAGGTAAACTAAATGTTTCAATTCATGCCTATCAGAGTCTTTAAAGTGCTTTAAATGTGAGCAAAATTTGTAATTAAATCATACTTTTGTGTGTGTCTCTATAGGGATAAGAGAGCCGTTTTCTTGGAGCTACCCTCGTGGCCGAAATTAAACTTTGACGGGGAACAGGGTGATTGTCCTTTTAATAAAAAAGCACCTGAAGGAGAAAAAGAAATTAAGAAGGAAAACAGAGAAAACGCACATCTCGTAAATAAAGAAAAGGTTTGCTTGTGCATTTTTTTTTTTTTTTGCTTTTTTTTCCAAATCTTCGCGCGACCATTTGGAACATTATTTACGTATAATTATTATTGAAGAAGATTTGTTATTTTAGTTTCAGTTATTAAACCTTAACGCACACTTGACTCTCGCCTTTAAGAACTTGAGAATTTAGGACGTAATTGATAGAAAATGTAGCATGTGATACGAAACCAGCTGGTATTAACAAGTTTTTCATTGTAAACCGATTTTAATTATTCTACCGCAGTTGCATGTATACATTTTCTATTTCATTATTAAAGTTATCAGAGTTGTTTGAATGAAAAAAGAACTGCATTCGCTCAATTAAATAAATAAAGTATTTCGATAAGATAATTGAAATAAGACCTAAATATTGTTTCAGGAAAAAGAGATGACGCGTCGGCCTCGTGCCACAGCAACACGAACTCGCAGAACAGAGTTGGTATCTGGTTATTGCGAAATCTGTCGCATTGATTATAAGGACTTGAACAAGCACTTGCAAAGCGATCAGCATTTGAAGTTTGTTCAAAACAATGACAACTTCCTTTCGCTGGACAACCTTATCCACACTGGTGCCAGTGTCGAAGCCTTTCTTAAACTTAACCAATCGAAAAATGTCAAGTACGTACACACGCAGCAAGTGACTCGAAAAATTCATTCGCTTGACTTTTTATTCATTTATTATACAATTTTATAATAAATAATACATTCCATCATTATTTCCTTCAGTATTCGTATAATTTTGCACCTTGATGGGTAGAACCAAAAAAATTAATAAATAGTGATAGAGATATAATTTGTAACAATAATAAAGAGTTTTACATTGATAATGATCGCAATTTAAATTGTTCATATATCTTATGATAATTTAGCAAAGACTGCAAGCTATTTCCCACCGACGAGCGCAACGACTTGATTGGTGAGAAAATAAAGAAGGGCACCAAGTCCGAGTTGAGCTTTCATGTTGACGATATTGACATGGTGCAGTGCAATGGTACACCTCGTGAGCTCAACTTGAATAGTCTAACCTCGGCGCATAATCTGCGCACGCGTACCAAACACGAGAGTGGTCATTTGCTGCGATCCAAGCGTCGTTCCTGGGGACACGACGATTCCGCCAATGAGAAAATTTACGACAAGTTTGAAGGTTTTATTATAAAAAAGCGTGCTAAAGGCACGATATGGATAGAAGAGGAAGAGGAACAAGAGGAGGATGAGGAGGAGGAGGAGGAGCGGGAGGAGGAGCAAGAGGAGGAAGAGGAGGAGGAGGAGGAGAAGAACGAAGAAGAAGAAGATGAGGGTGGAAAAGAAGTGCACAAAGATAACAGAAACAGTGAATCTAGGTATATTTACACACACGCGCGCGCGCGCGCGTTCGTTTCTTTGATTGATTTTTCTGTGTTTATTTTCATCTTTATTTATTTATTATTATTTAGGTAAAGACATTCTTTTATAGATAATCAACTAAATATATATTTATCTTATTAATATTGACGTAAGATAAATTGGAGTAATAATTAAGTAAAAAGTAGACAAAGTTGACAATGGTATTTATTTAACTAACATTTACTGTTTATAAGAACATGAGTTTTTACTTACTAGTTATAAATTAAGGAAATAATGGGGAAAAAGTTGTTAAAATTTGAGTTAAAATTAATTGATGAATGTTTGATGGTTGGGTGCAGGAGAGACGATTGCGGTGGCAAGTTACTACTGAATGATCTGGAGAGGCGCGATGAGTCTAATGATGAGAATGAACCAAAAGTCAATGCAATAAATAGTTGCAATAATCAAATCGATCCAACAACTTGTAACGTGGATTCTACAAACAAAAGACTCATCGTATCTGATTCACCACTTTTGAGTAGGATGAAAATAAATGGATATAGTGGCACCAATTCAAAGGAAGAGTTGAAAACGGATTGCAATAAAGCTGAAAATCATCAGCAAGGGGATAGAGAAGTTGTCATTTGTAATGGAAATGAAAGTAAACATTGTAATAAGGTAAAATTATAATATTACAATCTACCGTTCTGTATTCCCTTTACTTTTACATTGTACTGGTGTGTTCCTTAATTATTTACAACTTTGTATCAATTTATTTTTTTAATAATAATAATAATAATAATAATAATATAAACAATAATGTAAAGTTGGGAAGAAAAAAAGCAACGGTAATTCCTTTTAAAATAACGAAGAATAGGATTAAATAAGTTAAATAGAAATAATTAATTATTATTGAATTAAATAGGAATAATACATTTAAAATAAATATTTTGCAAAGGTTAATTGTTTTATTAATAATAATTTAATATTGCCAAAACCAATTGAACAAAATAGAATAAATTTGACAAATGCCATGTATGAATTCACTTTCAACAATTAAAATCGCTTTTTAACTATGTAAAATGTACATTAATATGAAATTCAATACATCGAATTTCATTAGTTTAAATTTATAGTCAATAATTTAACAAAAGCCAAGTTATTTTTCATATTATTAAAAACTCTGTTTCATACTGAGACTTATTTTACCATGCAATGTATTTATAAACATTGTTTTTTATTTTATAAAAAAAATATTCATAATAATGCTATTTCAAAACTCAAGAATCAGTCAGTTTACATTAAATTGATATTGTCATTTAAAATGTTATCTATACGACTTATTTTCAGAGATAGTATTTTACAATAGAAAATAATGGCATAATATTAATTTAAAACTCAAATATTTATCATTGTTGTCATAATATTTTTGCATTTATTTGAAGCTCTCAATCGAATAATTTTATTTAAAAAGGATGATTTGTTGAAAAAAGAACATTTTTATTTAATTACAATCCATTGGTAAGTTTCTTGTTTTAAAATGAAATCATACTTGCAACAGAAGAATTTTATATTAATATAATGTGATAAATTATAAAACAAAGTTTGAAATAAAAATGTACACATGTTTATATATAAATTTAATGTTTTTATTTTCGTGTACATTGACATTCTGTTGTACGCTATAATTTTTCTCAATGGACGATAATGTAACAAGTTTCCATGTACATATGATGTATTGATATCACGAATCAAGTCAAAGAATTAATATTCACGTTAATTTGAACAGACGAGAAGGCCAGGCAGTTCGGAGCGTGGTCGAGGACATCGGGGTCGTCGCGGAGGTCGTGGCTTTCGCGGTCGTCAACGGTTGTCTGTGGAGGAACGTTTGATCGAAGATAACCGGGCTTATTATAAAGTCGAAGTGCTGGGCAACAAGTTGCGTTCGAGTGCAATTTCGTGCGCGATCATGTCCGAAACAATCGCGCAGAAAGATGTTTCCGAGAGAAGGAACCAGGAGGGGTGGGATGGCGCGGAGGAACAGGAGCATGAGCAGGAACAGGGGCAGAAGCAGGAGCAGGAGCAGGAGCAGGATCAGGAAGGACATTCGAGTGAGAAGCCTGTTGTCGTGCGTTTCAAGCGAGTGCGAAAGTCGGAATTGTCGCTGTTGAGCGACGAGGCAGAGTCTTTTATGTTCCGCGAGCCAAAGAGGGAAGACTCGAGTGATATTAGTGAGGACGACGAACAAAGTAGTGTTTTGCCGAATGATACGGCAAGTGAAATGGACCAATGTAAACATTCATCTATTAACTCGACATCCTCGGAGATTGAAGCAAGTGAGAAAGTGGATGGCACAGAGGAAGACTCACAGGTATTGTTGATAAAAAATGAGGGGGATCCACGTGACCTGAGAGTCAGTCACTCGTCAAAAGTATAGGGATAAACTGGTCTTTGTATTTTCATATTTTTTGAGACATTTGCTTAATTATTCTTTTTCCATTTAAATAATATTACAAATAACAACTACAATTATCATTATGACAACGTTTAAATTGCATTTTACACATCAAACGCGATTAGTCAATGTCGGTTAAAAAGTGACCAATTATAACTTGATCGTTTGCCTTGCTGATATTTTAAATTCTCAAATATGCAAAATATTAAACTTGATACCATAATTTCGTTTCAAGTACTTTCGTTGCAAGAACAGACTGACAAAATTCCGAAAAATAATTGTTACATTTTCATTATAATTGTATCGTTTTGTTGTATCGAAGAAAAGTTGTTCTATTACATACTCACAATAATTTATCTATTACACGATAGATAATTCTGTTTCACCACTCGTTTACCTTAATTAATTTTTGTACATTTTATCATCAAAATGTGTAATTGAAAAATTGATACTACCGTTAATTTTCACAGAGAATTGGAATAAATTTTACATTACTAATTTTTAATGTCAATGAGTATCTTTAAGTTAATTGAAAGTGTTTACAATCAGAGGAACGTTTCTTCTAAATTGTAAACAAATATTGACGGAAATATTAAATTGTGATACAGGGAATTTATTTTCTCTAAAAATACATCTTTTACACCCCGAATTCATTTAGCAACTTAAAGTATGCTATTATCAACCGTAAATGGTTATTAGCACTCTTACATGACTTGGGAATATGATACTCTACTTTAATCATTGGGATGAATATGTTGAATGAAACAAAATTTGTCAGTAATGTTGGAAACAAATACAGTGACATTGCTATGATATTACTATTGAATAAGGAAATTAATAAATGTGCTTTTTGCACAAACAGAAATAGTCTGTCTTTATTGAATGGCCCAATAGTTTGTTGTAAATAATTCTTGTTATTGTTGATAATACAAGTTGCGAGAGTAATTAAACAAATTATCTTTTAGGATTCCGTGAATCTTGGTCGAGCGCGGAAAAAACGAAGAACACATGCAGAAGCGTTGATAAAGGATAACACGGATTATTACAAATTTGAAACTCCTGGCAGCAGATTAAGATACCAGGCTCCGTTAACGGGCATTAGAGACAACATTTCAGACCGATCGTACGTCATTGACAAAAATGATGACGGCGACAACGAGGACGCAAACGTTAAAAGCACCAAGTCACTGGACAAACGTTTGTCGGCCAGTCCATCTCAAAGAATTGAGAAAATGCATTTCTCCTTTGAAACCGTGCCCGAATCAGAACCCTGGTTTGTCAATAATTTTATGTTATAATATGATTAAATGTAGACAATAAAATTGTGCATCATTTCATTTGAAATATTTTCTCGTTATCTCTATATATATTTACACACGCGCGCACGCACGCACGCACGCACGCACACTCTACTCGCACTTTTTTTTTATCCTTGTTTGAATCCCTTAGGCTTTTGTGATGCCTTTTGTATTCTATTCAAATTCCTTTAAGCTTTTATTTTTATTATTTTATTATTATGTAAATAGAATAATTTATTCAATTCAATCGATTTCAATATATCCGAAACATTTACGAAATGCGGAATTTTAATTTTATTAATTCTTCGTTATATGTATTTGATATTTATCGTTTAAAATAAATTCTAGTTTACTTTATTATATTTCTAAATTATTTTTATCAATCGTTTTGTTGTTCCTGTTTATAAATTTATTTTGGATAACAATTCCAAAGGAAGAATAAAATGCATGGAAGATTGTGGTTTTAAAATTATTTTACCCCCCTTAAAAATGAAATGTATTGGTAGCCCACAGGGCTACCAACATATTTCATTTTCGCGGTGCGTAAAATATCGTACGATCGAACAAAAGTGGTTTCAGGTTGATAATTCTTCACCTTTGGCTTGAGTTACCAACTTAAAACCACTTTCTTCCTTGTGGAGTAATATAATATTTCCTTAACAATTAATTAATTATCTACTAGTAATAGTAGTAGTAGTGGTAGTGGTAGTGGTAGTGGTAGTAGTAGTAGGTGTGAATGTACTTGTAAAAACTTGTAGTATTAAAATCGGACGTAATCATAAATACAAACTGTATAAACTAGAACCCTTCCTCGCCACACCCACTTTATTCACAACCTCACATTATTTGACAAAATAAATTCCGTCCTGTTCCAATCACGTGACCTCTGGTTAAGAAATAAATAAATTATAAGGTAGCTATTTACGTAACAAGGGAGACTCTGGCATGGTGGACGCGTTATTTTTCGCTATCAGGTAGCGTGAAATGCCATTCAGTCATTATTACAAACTACTTTAATTATACATTGTCATTGTCTCATGTCATTTTAATTCACTTTTCAAGCGCGTTGTTACCAACCAAATTTGTGAAAACAATTTACTATCTTACGGATAGTAATTTATAAATATAGATACGTTAAAAAGTAGACGTGTTATGCGCGTCGTTCTTTTTAGCAGTCATTCAATTACTAACCTGACATGGTAATTTTTGTTTTACGTTTTTAAAAATAAACCGGATATTATTGTCAAAATGATAGTTTGGACAAGTATCGGCCCAGTTTAATAACAATCTTGGTCACTTTTCTTAATCTTTTCTCTCCTTGCGTGGCAAGCATAAGCTCTGTCGACCAAGTGGTTCAAAAAATTTCAGAACATTTACATGCTTATATTAAATTGTTACACATAAAGGTACACGTATGTTTAACAATTGTACAGGCAAATAATCTAATTTTAAGATTCTATAAGAAAAAGAAAAAAATTTGTTATTCATTATTAAATACAACTACGTGCGTTATAAGGCTATAAAAATAATTTAAAATTTACTTAAAAAATGTCAACAGAGAAACTTTATGTGTGTTTATATATATACACACACACACACACACACACACACATAAAGTTTATCAATTTTCTTATATACATATCATGTAATTTTTTTTTAATAAGCAAGTATATGTTATTAAACGAAAAAAGTTTAAACCATTGAAATCATTGAAAATATATTGAATATTAATTAGTTTCATTTTAGACGTTTTGTTGTAAACATATTTAATATTCATTGAATGCCAATGATAGGCACAGTTAACATATTCGTACTATTACAAAAAGAAGCTGAAATAAATTATTTATTAATATACTGACGTGAGAAAAATTTACGACAGGTATAAAACATACCAACGACAAGACGAAGGTGCCGAGTATTGGCACTATTTCAGCGAGTCGGACGCGAAGCCCTTCCTGTTACCATACGAGATAGAGAATTTCCGAGAAACCTTGCAGAAGAGTTTTTGCAGACTGGACGGTAATAGTAGGTCCAGCCGAGGGCGTAGAGGGCGCGGCCGCGGTGGTAGCGGCGGCTCTTCGAGCGCGATCGGACGATCACCGCGCAAGTCGCCCCGATGTCATGCTTCAACTTTGGCGATTATGTCGACGATTATTCGCAAACGCGAGCAACAGCAACACCAACATCCAAGTTCAAGTTTGCCGGCGATTGTTGAAGAGGCGACAACAGCAGCCCGCCCACGGGAAAAGGTGCAACCGGAAACGGACGTGGATTTGCGCGAGATAGCCAAAAACATGAATGAAATTCTCGTTGGCTCGAACGATGAAGACCTGGACTTGGAGCTGGTCGATGCGAATGAATCGTTTCAAGTGCCGCCCATTTTGCCGAAAGGACCGCCGACAAATCTCATCGAGCTGCTGGATAATTGCGACACGATGGTGCCTTTGCTGGATAATGCGCATTCCGCCGCCAGCTCCGAGTGCGGTGAAGGTATCCTTCTTCATTGGTCGGAATCACCGCTCAGAAGGCGTAAGAAAAAAAGAAAGAACAAGACTGGTTGGCCGGGAAATCGAATGAAGAGGAAGTTTGGCGTAAAACAGTTGGAAGAGAAGCTCGAAGGGAAACCGGCGGAAGACGACGTTAAAGGGGACGACGGCGCGGTTGCGGAAACGCAATTGGCAACCTCCAGACTCGTTAAGGATGCAGAACAAAAAAGCGATGAGTTTAAAGGTTTGTTGGGGTGTTCTTTTATTTGCGTATATCATCAACTTAAAGTGAACTTGTACAATTCAAAAGAGTTGGAAATCAGTATATTAGACATTTTGGCAAAACTTTTATTTAAAGTAATATCAAATCCATCACTGACGAAATGATAAAAATAATAACAAGCAATTATACAATTGATAATTGACAATTAAACGCGTAAATAATGCAATACAACTTTATATTATTAATATAAATAAAACGGAGTGTTTGAAGATAATTTTCATTTTCTTCGGTAGAAATTGAGGCAAATTCTCGGAAAATTGAAGATACCGCCGTAAAATCACAAGGCGAAAGAGACAAGTCGAGTGAAAAGGATGAAGAATTAAATAAGAAAGATATAATCGAAACTAATTCTACTCCGGGTGAATGTTGTACAAATGATGAAATGCCTGTAAGTATCGACAACGATTCGTAAGAAAGTCTATTTTTTTATTACATCACTTTTATTTCTTTTTCATTTTTACGATTATTATTATATAATATAATTTCTTGTAGAATATCACAGACGAAGGAAATGAGGAATATGGATTCAAGTCTGAAGATCAAAGTGAAAATACATCAATGCAAAGGCTGCAATCAGATTTTGCGGAAAAAGTTCGAGAAATTGATAGCCCGGTAAATGACGAAAATCATCACGAAAATTTGGATGGCAATCGATTTAACGTTGAAAAAGGATCGAAACGGAAGCGTCCGCGTACAAGTACATCCTGCGAAGAGACGTCTGATTTATATAATGAGACAGAGAATGAATTTTCCGTTAAATATGAGGATACGAAACGACAGAATACGTCCTCGCGCACGGATAATCAGCGGCTACGCAAACGAAATTTGGGTCGAAAGCAAAGTCGACGAAATTCGCGTAAAAGACAGAAAACAAGAGTTAGGGACGCGGAAATTGATCTTGAGGTGGAAAATGAATGCAACAAGGACGGCTTCTGGTAAGTAATAAAAAGTTGTTATTAAAAACTTTACTCTAGGTTTGCAACGTTACAATACATTGCAACTATTAAATCTTTACCGTTTTAATATTCTATTTTACTTGGTTTTTTTTTTTTTTCTCAATTTCTGTAAAAATACAGTTTTCATATTCTGAGAATGTTAATAGGACTGTTGTCGCTATGAACGAAATAATGATAATAAACTGTGTTACAGCGTGAATTCTTTGACTGTAAATAATTCGTCTACGCGTAAAGGGGTACGCAGGCCGAGGGAGAACGATTCAGAATCGGACTTGAAGGAACGCATGACGCCTACCGTGCTGACGCCAACGGAATTGGTTCAAAAGCGTAGCAGCATGGAGTTTCAGCCTGTGGTGCGCGTGATGAAAATAGACGAGCGCGTCGATATTGAACACGGGATTCGATCTGTAACGGTGGCTAGTAACCGGCGGTTAAGGAGCTCCACCGGCACGCCAAAGTCCGTCGTCCAAATGAACCGAAGGCGGCCCAAAGGCAGTCGTGGTCAGCTACAGCCTAGCCGTTGGATGAAGAACAGTTGAAGAAACGGTTGTACAGTCGATCCGAACGGCGAAATAAACGCGAGCGCGCGTCCTTCTTTTTTACCACACGCAAAATAAACTCGAACACTTTCTATTTTGTAACTCAAAATACCTCCCACCCCACCCTTTCCTCCCTTCCCTCCTCCTAACAACACCACTCTGTGTACATACATTGCCTCTATTAGCCTTGCGTTCTCGTCAATTTCCATTTGTATTTAATGAAAGGATTCGCAGGGTGAGGAAGCAGCTGGGCCAATTCCGTACGCCAATATTTAAAGTCGTTCGTATTAATTAAGCTACTGTGCTCCGAGAAAGAAGATGATTGTAAAAATTAATGTGTTCCGAGTTGACTGAGCAATACGATTTTGGAAGATAAAATCGTATACGAAATACGAAGGAAAAAGTGACACACCTAGTTGGTACAAGGAAAATATTCATAAGAAAAGGTCACGATATTAATCATTCTTCTTTACCCTCGCGTCAAATTCTGTTGGTGCGTATTATTGATTGATTAAAATTATTAGAATTCGTCATTTTCCCGGTTACCCTCGTATTTCCAGTTAACCAGAAAGCATCGATAATTCAAATAGAATTTGTTGTTGTTTTCTTTCTGTTTAATGCATTGTTTTGCGCAAATAGATTGTTCGGGGATTCGAACGGAACTGTTAAACAAATCGAAGAGATTGGCAGTGCGTATGGTGAATTTGAGCTCGTTGAGCTAATGAAATTGTGTTACAAAAAAAGGCGATTTGTAGCAGAGTATTACTGCTTCGTATTTATAGGCATATACGAACAAGGGCTCACGACTCTTTCCTTGTCCCGCGCGAACCGCGTTAATACGTATTACATTGTATTGTTATACAAATCAAGTATTCATTCTCCTTTCGGTTGTACATTTTCAAAATATACGGTTGAAATTTCCTTCTTTTAATCTTTCAACATACAAGGTATCGATCGTACAAAATCGAGGCAATTTGCGTCGAAATTTGCCTACGCGTCAGTCTATTATTTGGAGTACCGTCGAATGGCGACGACACATTCTTTTTTTCTCCCAACGACAAAACACAAACATGTATACGATGTAAGGCGTTATATTGAACAAAGAAAAGTATATTTTTCAATCATAGATGTATTATATCGACGTAGAGCGTGATGTCCTTTCATTTGCAAACAGGACGGTTAGTATCGTCTATTATGATGGAAATACGAATAAAATATATCAACAATTGATTTTGTAAAATTAAACTTTGAGTTTTTGTAATTTAAATAATATGTTTACTTTATCGAATTTTTACACGTAAATTATATACGTTCAAAATGTAAATAGTTTCCAAGTTGAGTGTATTTACGTGATTTTCACTATTGTGAAATTGTATTCGAATCAACTTTTTTTTTATATATTCTGTAAATCGCGCGTGTTCTTACGGCGGCCACCATTTGACGGTATCGAATGAGAAAATTTGTGTAAGATATAATAATATTTTTGTTGTCTCGCGCATTAGAGTATAATAGTGTATATCAAATTTTTCCCAAAAGCCAACAAATATTATTTCCACACACAAATTAACAAATTTATTGTAAGTCTATAGATTTCGAAAAGAGAATCTAATATTAAAATACTGAATTTTACACAAACACTTTGTATTATGTATAAAAAAAGTAAAAAATCCCGTCATATTAATTATTATTACTATTATATTTTATTAATATAATTATAACTATAGTAATTATTTAATAATTTCCTAAGTATTGCTTTTATATGTTGAAATAAATATTAAAAATTCCAGATTGAACTTTCGATTATTTTTTGTACAATACTAATACACGGTTTACGATTTGAAAATGTTATATGAATTTGTGTTTTCCTTTTTTTTTTTCTTTTTCTTTTCACCTTTATTTTCATTTAACCTTAATTATGAATTCATAAAGTAATGAATGAAATCGAACGAATTTAATTGCAATGAATTGTGCTTTTTTATGTGTATATATATACAATTACTATTAAAAGTATAAAGTTAAATTTTAAATATTTTAATTAAAATTACGAGTTCCAATTTATTTATTTATTTATTTATTTACTATTTTTTGAAGTATTAATTTTGATTTTAATTGAGATTTGCAACAAAAAGTAGAAAGTCACTCAAATTTAAAGTTAAATAAGGTATCGTGTGTGATTAAAAACATTTGTAAATAAGATATTATTTGCAGTTATTATAATCAATGTTGCAGACGTTAAAAATGACAATATTATTTATTTGATTTAGTTCAGCAGCGAAAAATTTATTAATTCTCAAGACTTTTGAAAAAGAACGTTTTGTAATATCTATACGACTAATGTATTATCGATGGTGTAAATAAAGAGAAATAAAATTTCTTTTATAATTTTAATAAATCAAATGTATTATATAAATCATAACAATAAATTAAATGTTACAATTTTCATTTCAGCGTTTAAATAAATTTTTGCCTTGGCAAAATTCGAGTCTTAAATAGATGCCTAAGAACACACTTGGGTTTAATGAACGTAAGCGTTATTTATTACTGGCTTAGTAAATAACGCTTACGGCATCATGTTGATTACAAATTTTGTAGTTTTATCTCAATAAATTGAGGAAACGTCCCGAGGACGTTTCAAATAAACATACTTTTAAATATTTATTCATATTTATTCTATATACTATAATAATATACGCCTTAAACAATCGTATTCGTTTAAATTTCCAACATTTGTAATTTCAAGTTTTTAATATTGATTATATAAAATTCAAAGTTATGAATAAAATATATAAAAATACTCTAAAATTATTCCAAAGAGTACTCCATTTTTATTTAAATAATGAAATAAATATATATATTAATGAGAAATGGTTACATGTAAATAAGAAATAATTCAAATTCTTTTCCTATATTTAATAACAACTTTACAATTATATAAACATTTTTGGTAATATGTACAATGATTCTCTAAGTCAATTGCCCTTCCTTTTTAGCTGCTGCTATTGCATTTTCTTGAATCAGTATCTGAAATTCCTGGAATCGCTGCGCAACCCTCTGATTCATTTTCAAATATTTTTCCATACAATTTAGTGCACACTTCTCTTCTTTATCCTTGATATTTCGTGTTGTGAAATCATTTACACAATCCGTAAAACAAGTTTCAGAAAGTCTATTATATGACAATAAAAAATCTCTAAACTGAAATGAAAAGAAAATTTACTTATTAAAAAAAATTAAACGATAAATCACATACATAATTAATTAAATTAATCATAAAATGATTTAAAAAGCAATTTTATTGAAATTGAAAAGCAAATTTTATAGTTGATTCAATTTATCTGTAATGATGATGATGATGATGATGTATAATTGTATCAAGTAATTCTTTCTTGTATACCGGATCTGATAAACAAAATGCAATTAATATTTCAAAGTTTTAAAAAAAATCATTTACTAAATTCGAAGAAACTACATCCATTCTGATGTCAATTATAACATGCATTAATTTTTTTTACAATGCAATTAAACATTGCATCCAAATTATCTTACCGATTTCATTTGTTCTGTGCTAACGTCCGTTGGGATTCCGGGCCCCATTTGCATTGCCATATTTTATACTATCTGTCAACTTTTATCCTTTTCAATAATTGTTATATCAAGGTTATGTTTACTTTTCTTTTATAAAATTATAGCTGCAGACAGACGTTAGAAGAGGTTAGGATTTCTGCATCAGTGTGGAGATATTTAGGCCGGGGCTCGCATTTAAAGTTGGTAATAAGGCGTTAAAAAGACTACTCCGGTTCTCTCCTACGTAGTACTTTCTCTGTCGTTTTCATTACTATACTAATGCAAGTGACATAAATAAGCTGTGAATGGCGTACAATATAATTAAAAATTTAATTGAATAAATAAAATAAAAAGAAATAGTTAAATTTAGTTAAATAATAAAATTGATAATTTAATTATTAAGATGATGCCGCAAGCGTTAATTACTAGATTAGGGTGTTATTCGTTTTTATTAAAATGAATGAGAATTAATTGATGTTGTTGATTCAGCACATTTTCTCAATCTGGGAGATTATTTAACAATGATGTAACTAAATTTTTATCATTAGTTTCAAGCAAATTTAGGGACCGCGTTTTTTAGGTGTTAAAAAAACGCGGTCCCTAAATTCGCTTAAAATTGATTTAAAAATTCAGACTTTTTAATTGAATACAATTTTCCCATATCTAAAAAATATGCTGAATCAATTGCAAGCATCAAATCAGCATTTGCAGAATAATAATTACATAAACACTAACTCCGTGGCAGCAGACTTACTGCATCACCTTAACAATCAAATTATTTAATTAATATAAAAATTTGTTAGAAATGAATGAAACAAAATGAAACTAATAAAACTAACTAATCAAACTAAACTAACAGAACTAATTAAACTAACTAAACTAACAGAACTAATTAAACTAACTAAACTAACGAAACTAACAAACCTAAATTTAAAAATCAATGAATATTATTATGTATAAACTTTCTTTATATTTTATTTATTCATAAAAGTATTTATTGTTTTTATTAATTAATTAAATCTAACTACGTATTTATTTAATACGTCTTATTATTAATTATATTTTACGCCATTTACTATGTCTTATTTCGATATTCTAATGTGGCGGTTTAATTCATTTTTATTTTTCTCCTAATGGTAAGAAACTAACCTCCCATTTGTCAAAGTTTCGCAGCCATATTCAGTTACTGTCCGGATTCTGCAGTTTAGCCAATGTCTCTAAAAAAATATGACGCTAACTGGAAATGTCGCTAAAATATAATTAACCGTGGAGTGGCATTACTGTACCTTATGTTCCGTTCACATGACTTACACTTAGCATTATGTGACGCTAACTCCGAGCAAGTAGACTTTACACGCCGCCTCAAGTCAAAAGAACGTATCACTTGATCAACAATATTGTTTAAAAGCAGATAAAATATTGACAAAATGAAATATTTTTTTCATTATTAATAAATTTCATAAGTTTTGGAACACATGATTGCGGAATCGATGGTTAATGGTTAATCATTGGTAACTTCACGTTATTCCGATTGTCAGTTTTTAGCGATGTTAGATGTCATATGAGAAACGTCAAAATAATCA
>JABFPN010003649.1:0-17404 GCA_022817305.1 Leptoteleia sp. ZL-2020
TTTCTCAATTCTGCTTCATAGTTGACTCAACTTTACATATTTATTGCACGAAGTGAACTGTACTTAGTTGACTCTAAAACCAACTTTATTTTTATAGTTAGGATAACCGAAATTTTCTCTCAGTGTATACAATATAAATTACTCAATTATTGCTGCAAGATTAGTCTTTTCAGCAACAAAATTTAATATTAAAATTGTAGAAATAAAGTTTAAAAACGAGGGTAATTTATCAACATAAATATTGACAAAAACATAAATTATATTATTTAAATTAAACTCTAAGCAATTAATTGTCATTAAGTTATGCAACTGTGACTGATCTGAAAAAAGTAAACTTTTTCAAATCAATTTGTATTTCACTTCGCGAACGATCTTCTATCACTCTCGGCAGGTGGCGCAGTTGCCTTTTTTATTAAAAAAGCTGTTTCCATTCTTCTTCCAGAAACTCAGACAGAATTATTACAGTTCATCCTTGATATATAATGATTATGCTAAGATTATTAAGAGTCTATTATTTAAAAAGATAGCATGTAATATAAAAAGATAATTACAGTTGATTTATTATGAAAAGCTAATATACAAATGAGTATAAGCAGTATTGCAATACATAATTTAATCGTGCAAAAAAAATTGCCGTCTCATTTTATTATGTTATAATATTATAAAACGTTCATAAATACGAGTAATTATTGTTGTATTATAACCCTCGAATGTGCACTTAACATGAAACGCAAGATAACAAGTAATATATTTAATTCGATGACTCACACTGTCAATTTAGTGCCGCTGATTGCTCATTGGTATTTTTATATGTTCAGCCAGAAAAGGTCAAAATACTGGAGTGAAATTTAAAATTCCTCGAAAAGTGTTTGTAAATTATGGACAGTCCTTTATTAATGGCTGCAAATAATACACATTTTCTCATTAATAAATAATCAGCGAAGAAGTTTAATTCAAATGAAGTTTAGTTTACAAATAAGGCTTGCAAAATAAAGGCAGTGTTTCGTGGACGCATAATTACAAAGGTTAAATATAAAAAAACTAACGATTTTAACTAAGTGGTCCCTTGATGACTTATGCATTACTGTTTTTATTATCAGTTTCAAAGCACGCAAGGAACATCAACTGAATTAGTTTTTCTATTATTTTTGTTTCCATTTAATTTCATTAATATCACTTTTAAATGCTAACGCCCGCGCTGTAATTACAATTTTCTTTTGTCATTCATTTCATGTATAAATTATAACTTAATATAATATTTTCCTTTTCAAAAATAATTTTAAAACTCGATAAATTGTTGACCATATGTTTAAAAACTGTTCTAAAAGACGTAGAAGAAAAAAAAATACAGAGACTGCATACGTATAATCAGTATTTTTTTTAAATTATGCAGCAATTTATTTATCACGCTTTCTTATTGCATGTAATATTAAACTTCATCAAAAATTCATTTGTAAAGCCATGTCACTGAAATTATGAATGATGAATCACATATTACTTGATCATTTCCGTGTAATAAGTATATCTTTATTTTATTTACAATAAATAAAAAGAAGTGTAACATTGAATAATTTTAGCTAGGAATAAGTAATTTTATCCATTTTTCTAGTTTCATTTCATTGATGGTCTTATTGCCAACTACTGTAGATTTCAATAGTTTATATTGTACATAAACAATAATGTAAACAATCAACAATTGGCAAGGATTAATACATGTTTAATTACACGAAAGACGGAAGGGAGACGGAAAAATAATTGTAATAATGAGGTGTGAGTGCACGCGAAAAGAGCAATTGACCTTGACAATAATGTAAAGGTCACCACTCCCAAAGAGCGAGGTAAAGAACTGACGGGCGTACTTTTTGCGACATATAGGTATGCACTATGTATCAGCTCGGTCTCGACGGGACATAGAATCCTGCTGGTATTGATCAAGGAGTGGCAGCGGGTGTTCTTGAACCCGATGCTCTTGCTTCCAGAGTTTACGATATTCTCACAGAAGAATATATTTGGCGCGCACGACTGTACACGAAGCTTTACCGTCGGGGAAGATCAACGAGCCGTAACTGTACATGTGTCCAACGTGACCTACGTAAGTTCAGGATAATTATTGTCTGAGATCAGGATCTTGATATTCGCCATTTCTTTTTCTAAAGGGGAAATAATAAATTTTAAATAACACGATAAAGTGCGATCAAATTAACGCGAGATGTTAATCAAAATTCTCGAATTAACCGTTTTTGATACCGTTTCGAAAATTATTATTTTGATTTGAGTCAGATAAGACGATTAAACGTGGCGCTGTATTTTTTCATTCCTTTTTTGGTTTATAATTTATCCTCGAAGCTTTTGAACTTGTTAATCAAAAAATTAAAGCTTTCAACGCTCTTCTTCGGATTTGGAGGAAAAGCAAGGTTGTATAGTTAATCAGGGTGATTTAAATTATAGTTGACTAATGGCAGGAAGTAGTTCAATTTTTAAACAACACGAAGATTGTTACAGGGATATTTATACAGCATCAAAAGTTTTCTTATCATATTTCTATAGCTAGTATTTGTTCTTCAAAATCAATAATGTTTCTGGTTAACCAAGCCAGAAACAGTTGCCATTATTTCTTCTCTTTCGTATATACTTCATTATAATGTAAGATGTTTCAGTGTTATGCTTAACAGCTAATCTTCAAATAGAACCCCTCCCAAGTATTTTGTATAGAAAGCTATATAAATCATCTAATTATTAGCATTCTATTATTGAAAGTTTAATTCCATTTCATTCATATTGATTTCAGATTTTACAAAAATATATTCTTTTTCGAATAAGTTGTTAAAAGATCTTCATTTCTGTTTTTTTTTTATTTTTGAAATGAGATCAGGATTGTTTGCAGAAATGTTGAACACCATGATAATAAATGAAATGATTATTATTTCATTGAAAGTCATAACGTACAGTCGTATACTATAAGATTAACGTCATATATCATTGATACAATTTTACGAGGATATGATGAGGTTCCAATAAATGCAATGTGACGTTAATTTATACGAAATATTCAATTCATTGTCACTACATTAATAAGTCCATTTTTAAATTAAAAGTCAATGACCATGAATAAGGATTGATGCGTCACAACAAGTCACTTTTGTCACTCTTTTCTTGTTGCAATGAGTGTTATTTGCATGCAGAAGAGTGTTTGAATTAATACCACTGGTAAGTAGGTTAAGTTGTAAAATATCTCAATCTTAACCTCGTCTGTATATCCCGACCCACACGTTACAGTAACGAAGCGACTATTATTATTGTTTTGCACCCACCAGCGTTACGTAAGTTCCACATAAATAACCTTCGTGATATAAATGTTGCACTTTTTTTAATGCGTTCCAGGCTTCGGCTCAGCATTTAACCCGTTGCGTCCAGTTCATCATTTGTATTATCTAAAAATAATTATACTCCTAAATACCATTGACACAAATATACGTTGTCTTAATGGTACGCATAATTTTGTGTTATTTATTAATACTACGCTCATTTTTTTAATTGATTCGTAAATTTATTTAAGGATTGCTGTTTAAATATTGGATACTTCAATATCAAAGTATCAGTCAATGGGACAAAACTTACGATGAACAACACAATTCTTAACTTGATGATTAAAAGAAATTGCTATGATATGAGAAAATAGTGGGATATGTTTATTGTTTATTAACAAGAACTTGGATACATAATGCTGCATGATGTTGCAAAAAGTACACTGAGAAAAATATGATAGAATAAAATACGATTTGTGTTAGTAAACCGAATGCATAAGGCATCCGCTTGTGTTTTGTGAGACATTTTATGAACAGTAATGGTAAAATAGTACTATCACTGTACGTAAAAAGTCTCAGAATGATAGAACAAAACACGAGCAATGCCTTATGCATTCGGTTTACTAACACAAATTGTATTTTATTCTATCATATTTTTCTCAGTGTATTACAGTTCTGATAATTGCCCTAGTAATAGTAAATTGCCAAGGTCATATCAGGCAAAATTTCAAAATCAAAGCTGATCCCAGGCTTGAACCATTATTGGTGATTTAAAAAAATTGCTTAATGCAAGACGAACTTTGGATGATTACTGGCAGGGTATAGGCATACAACTGGTATGTTGAGTATACGGTACTGGTCCAGTGTTATCACTCCATTACTAGCACGATTCTGTCACTATACTAAGAAACAAACTGTTACCAGTACTGGTAACTCTGACAATAGTATTGCACCAGTACTGAACATTTCCTACTGGATACTATTTAAAAATATAACACCATTTACCATAATTTCTGGTAACATTCGAAACATAATACGTAGATTCTGCAAAATATTTTAACTAAAAATCAATTTACGATGTTAATAACACGCAAATTTGTAAATTAAAAGCATACGTAGTGTCGCGACAAATCTGTTGGAATTTTTAGCGTAGAAGAGTGGTAAAGTACGTGACTGGTGACTCAGCTTAACAGATTCGAATCCTTGAAAACGTAATTTTTTTTTATTTTTTTAAAACGATATACTGTGTTATACGGAATGATATACATACACATAATTTCCCGAGTTACTACAAAATATATTATCAAACTAGTAATAAATTTCTCACAGTACACATAAACACCAAAGCACTAATTAAAAAGCAAGTTAACACGCTGATTTAACTTTCGTTAAATTAATCTTCAATATCTGCACTGAAAATATCGCCAAAAGTTGGCATCGATTTAATACGACTCGGTAATAATTCTGCTTTTCGCAACATTCGCAATGAATCATATTATTTTGTTGTCAGGGAGCAAATTGCATTCATTAAAAGAATTGTACATCGGTTGAATGTCATTCATAAAGCGACGTAACTTAGTCGGAATTAGGCGCGGTTGAACTCGGGGATATTCGCATTGGCTGTTGATTTACGCCTGCGATTCTTCGAAAATGAAAGACCGTCGACGACACCGAGGATATGTATGTGTGCCAGCGTGCTCGCTTACAAACCTATATGTCCATGTTTGAGCACTCGTGAGTGTACGAGCTAAAAGCATTACTCGAGCGAACGATCGTGTGACCTTGACGAGGCGTTGCACCGTCATAAACAGTCCGCGATGCAACTCTCGTAGGCGTTCGCGCATAGAAACCGATCATAACGCGAGCTTTCGCCGGTGCTTTCCCCCCCCCCCTCCTCCTCTTGTTTACCGATCCCCCTTTCCGCGGATCCGCGGGCAACAATTTTTCGTAAAGTCAACCGCCGTGGCCGGGCGACTGGTTCACGTTGACGCGCTAAAAATACACGGCCAAGGAAATTACGACAGACTCGTGACAGAAACATACTTTGGCAGCGTACGAACTTTAATCAGAGTGTTGAACTTGCTTGCTTAACAAACAGTGAACAAACTTTGTAGCGCCATCTAGACGCGAGCGCAAACTTATACCGCGGTGACAAATTATCAGAGAGCTCACGAATTAATCTCGGGTTATTATTCAATGAAGCTTGCGTCAGGGAGATACGTCATTCGGACTTTTAATGCATTTCGAATATTTGATGTTTCCAGATATACGTCTTGAATGCTCAGACGGTAATTTATTATACACTTTAGTAACAAATTTGTTAATTACAAAACGAAACATATTATATTAATTTTGTAAATACTGAACTTTGTTTTTGTCTGAAGCGTAATATAAATCTATAACATTTCTTTTATATTTTATATAGTTTACTCACCCGAAAGAGGAATAACTTTAGAAATGAAATAGATATTTCTATCACTAAAGATTATCATAACATTACAACGGCTTAGTTAATTGGATATGATTTATTAAATATTTGTCAACAAAAGGAGCACCTGGTAGTTCAACAACACCATTATTTTAGCATTAATATTATTTCCAACTTGAAAGGAAATTCCCCCTCGTTATATGGTGGACAGGTGAAACTGTTACGTTACTGGTATTAAAAATTGTATAATTGAGTGAAAACAAGAGCAGCGCAAGCGACGTCGCCATATCTTGGGAGTATAACGGCCTCGCGCTAAAAACGACGCAATGTCACCGCGCGCGAAAATATAGCCCGCAACGATGATGCACGCCATTCGCAGAAATGTCCGGGCCGGGCCAAAAATACGCGGCCAAAATTCGTAGACCGCGTCTCGAAAGTGACTTCCATTCGGTGGCGTCGCTACGCTCGCTCGTCCTTCTCAATTCTCGATCAAATCAGCCGCGGGATTAACAAACTTTCCTGGCCTTGGAACGAAGCGCGACCAAATAATGCACGTTCCGCGCGATGTGGAAATCGCGTTAAATCGCGAGTCTCCAATAAAATAGCGGGTCGAGTTTAAATCGGTCGCTACACCTGCGACTCGATTGCTTTTTCAAATCATCGTCGCCGCACACGCAGAAAAAAGTTGGAACAAAAATTACTATACTGTATAACAACGTTGACGTAAAACATATTGGTGTGGTCTTTTAATAAGTTGAAAGTCGAAAGAATACGAGATTTATACAATTTATTAGTGTCTAGTATAGTAAAAATTGAAGGGCGTTTACCAATATTTTGTTACTTACCAAGTAATAATAATTTATGGTATGATTTAGCGTCGGTGTTGTTATAAGGTATAGTAAATTTTATTCCAATTTCTGAAATTATTACTATTTTGAATCTTAACGTCAGAGTTAATATTAAAAGTAAGGAAAGTTAGCTTATGTTATAATAGAAAAATTAACAGATTTAGTCTAATGTAAACCCTAGTCTCATCGAAAGCTGTTTTGCTTACCTGCTTTATAAGCCAGTTTAAGTTGGTAGCGCTGGTATTAAAATAGAAACTTTTATTTGTTGGACAAAGATGCCAATGTGTTATTCCGAACCTTACGCTATTACAACGACACATGTTTCTATTTCAATACAAGTGCTGCCAACTTAAACTGATTTACGAAGCAGGTAAGCAAGACAGCTTTGGACGAGACTGGGGTGTACATAGTGTAATCTGAATTTCAGACTCAGGAGTTTTAAATTCAAACTTTGTCGGGCAGCTTTTTCCGCAGTGCGTTATCAATTTCGCTGGATCATCGCGTTATTGCGCCATTTATTTATAGTACCCTGGTATTGACGCGCGACGACGCTTAGATAATCGATCAGCTCCGCGTTCAAGCCAGTTTTACGAAACCTCTTTGCCACTCGGGGAAATTAATCAAAGAACCGTGAGTTGGGTTAAAAGCTGCGAGACGTTTTGTGTGGAAAGGAGTTGGCGAACAGTCGCCAAGTGGTGGGGTCGATTGGCGAGAGACGCGGAATAAATTGGAAGTGGTCGGTGCATATTGCGAGGTCAGGCTTGCCCTCGAGCCGAAAACAAGCAACAAATTCGTACCTATGAATTTATGAATCCTACCGCGGACCTGGCAGCGGTTGCATTAATGAGCGAACTTTGCGACTCGCCCGTCCGATTTCTGCACTTCATCGCGGTTTATTTCGTATCAGAGTTAAACTCCTCAGCGACAGAGAGCCATTTCAAACTAATGACCTGCTTATTTGGACACTGCGTAGAGCGAAACATTTTGATTAACCGCTAGCCGTTCGTTGCAAATGTAAAGATTGAAAAATTGCACTCGGCGGTGTATCAAGCGGTAATTTGTATTATTATGAAAAAGGTGAAATTTGCCAGAGCCAACGTCAATGGAGAGACATGTGTAATTTCAATGAAGCATTACGGTAATAATAGCGTAGAGGTATTGAGATCTCTCTGTAACGCAAGTAATAAGAGTACGGGTGCGTGCGTGGCAATCCGTAAGGCTCGCTTCTAGTATTGCTGCTAAAGGCAGGCTTGATTCATCGGCGGCCGCGGATTTGTTTCTTATAATTCCTTGAAAACGGCACCAGCAGTTTCTTGCTGACGGTGGTGGGAACTAGATCGCGACGTTATGTGCTCTCGTAAAGTCGATTTTAACCAATGGGAGAACAAGGACGACTGCTCTTCTTTTACAGGCATCCTGATTCGAGATTCCAGCATATGCACTTCATAACAACATTTCTTGGACATTCACCTTCACTTTAAGGTAAAGGTGAATGTAGTCGAAGTGTGCGGAGAATCGGAAAATTTTTTTTGCAGCTTTCAACAACGCTCACCGGAGTTTGAATTACCAGTTTTCGAATCCCACCAAGCTTCAGTGGAATATTTCCTCGACTGTTTATAATCATTTCCTCGACTGTTTATGATTCCAAACTAAAAATCATTTTATGACCAGGATATTTAAATGGTCCGTGTTCCACCCCGAATGTTTGACATATGTTTTCCACAATTGCAGTAACGATATGAGAATATTGTTTCGCCATGTTCCTCCCGCGATATTACTTCGCGATTATTTTGAAACGCGATTCCTGGATAAGAGGTCTACTTAAAAACTTTGAGATTGTTCATTGGAATTTACCCCGGCGTCGTAACAGCACAATTTCTGAAGCAGTTAATACAATGGGTTACTCTCGAATTCTGAACAGTCCTCGGAGAACATTCGCTACGACTGATGACAATGGTATGAGGTTACATCTCGGTCGGGATTCACTCGTTATCCACGTGAGAGCGAGTCGGAATTTAGGGTCGCCGACACCACTGATAGGGTGGGACGCGCGTCGTCATGGTAACAGACGCACAAAAACTTCATTGATACGATAAATGTGTAGTGAATATGAATATCTGCATGCACCGTCTCCTTCGCATATTCCGCTACAGTTTCTTCCAAACTTCGTCCTCCGCTGCGCCCATCCGCAGGAATAAATTAAGGTTCGATGCCAAGGATTGTCTTGTTTTTCGCGAAAGCGCGCGCCTAAGTAATTACGCAGAAATTGAAGTCAGCTTTGAACCTTTGGCGCGGATTGTTCAATTTTCCATCGCGATTTCAATGTTATGACGTCAATATGAAAAAAAACATAATTATTGCTTTATAAAAAGTGAATCAAATTTCGAGCAACCCTATACTTACCGGATGATTTATGTACCGAAGAAATTGAATTCTGAAATCTCAAGTGTTTGAACTCCACTAATAGAAAGAGAGAGGGACTGGAGAAGATAAGACGATGGTCCAACAACAAAGGGGTTGTTGAAGGCCGAGATTTAAATGTACGTTGAAGGATCGCTGATATTTTACGTGGGAAGAAATAATACATCCCCCGACTCGGAGATAGGGTTGTTTGTACTGTTATTGTGTTGCTTCGAGTTGACGCGATCACCCTTTGTATTGACTCGTAATTTTCTTGTTTAATTTATTTAGATTGGCGCAATCCATTTGAAATTAAAATTTCTATGAAATGTTAAAGTGTCCTTCGGTCGGAGTCAAATGTCATCGAAGGTACGCGTCTTGGTTCGCGCAAAGGTCAAGTAGATTATCTTTGTACGTTGCTTCTTAAACGAAACATTAATGGCATGGAATTATTACAAAATTGAGAAATTTAAAGCAATCTCCGATTGAACATAGACATCATCCGACTAAAGATATATCAAACATCAAAGGGTTTAATGGAATATTCGAATTCGAGCCGGTACCCGCCCAAGCTGAAGGCAACTTAGCATCGCCGCCTGATTTGATCATGCGCGCCATCATTATTTGGAAATAACTACTCCCATCTCGAATGTATAGCACATAATTTTAGATGCATTGGGATATTGAACGTTACGGATTACAATACATTTTCCACGGTTTAATAATATTAATCTGGATACTAAAAGAGCATCCATTTCATCTTTCTCGTGCTCGCGGAAATATGCTAGGATATATATATATATATATATATATACACTTTGAGTCCATCAAAGCAACTATAAATAATCAGCGACAAGCTTGGAATGTAGTAGCACTGTTTATGAAAACAAATAGCGGTTAAATAATTTAACTTTCAAAAAAAAAGGGGTTAAAAAAAGAACCTCATTATCCCTGCGAACTAATCATCTACAACTTCGAACAAAGTACTATAACTAGAATTTCGAGGAAAACTCGGCTTTTTATAAATAACAAGCCTCGTCGTATATAGCCGTTGCCATTCAAATAGGTCGTTACCACGAAACTTTTCATACATAAATAAAACGCTTGATCCTCATTAATCAATGTCTCTTCTTCCAAGAAATCCCTTCGACGAAATTCAGCGCGGGAAATTCTCTATTTCGGTATTATTAATACAAAAGTGAAACCCAATGTGTCATTATTGCGTCGAAAAATTGGACACATTACCGGAGTCAAGATTGAGAGGAATGTGGGAAAAAGTATCTCGGAGGAGAGTTATGATGATGAGTTGAAGACCCGGTTGAAGATTGCGACTTCGCGTCGCGGCGCCGGGGATAAGCGAAGACTTTGGGGGCAGATGAAGGCGAAGTAGGGGCAAGGCAGATAGGAGCAACAATCGCAAGCGAGAGAGAGAAGGACGACGTGCCGAAGGAGGAACGAAGACAAATCAAGCAGGGCGTCTGCGTCTGTGACCTTGTGCGGGATAGCTTCAAGGTCGTAGTCAGCCCCTTCCCGTGGCACCGTTCGCTTGGCCAAACCCCCGCCTCTCTTCGGGGGAGCCGCAACTGCGTACGCCACCAGTGTACACACTTACCATGCACGGGATCAATGCCAGGGTCAATGTCACCGCTCGACAGCACCATGTTCCTTGTCGTAGGAACCGTCAAACAAGGTCAGCTTTGATCCACTTCATCCGTCCTCCGCCTAGCGCCACCAAGTTGTTCATTTTCCTGATTGAAGGGGTTTGCCACCGTCCAAGAGGTGTCGACTTGAATGGCTTCATTTGGCGTTATCGAAATGATGATGATGATGATGATGATGATGATGACGACGCTGAGGAGTGGCTTTGAGTGCCGCTGACAATCTAAGGGATTTGTCTTTAAGAACCCGAGGGTGGGAGTTCCTATCAGATTATGAGTCACTTGTTTGGTTGAACAGAGCAAATGTTTTGGCCGAAATTAGTCACCCGTGAGAAGTCACTTTTGACTTTTCCAGTGTTTTATTGCTCCATGGAAATTACGTTGCACGATGAATTTCAAGGGATAAAGAGGGAAGGGAATAATTAAACAAGAATGATGGCAACCGATGTACGATAGCACTTGAAAAAGTATCGTACAAATTGTTTCTTGGTCAAGAACAGTGAACATCCTTTAGACGACTTCATTTATTGTCCATGTTCTTTGATAAGGCAGTCTCGCGGGAACTATTTATGATTGTAAACTTGGAAACATTGATTTTGTCCTTTTCTGCGTTGGATTAAATTAGATTTAAGATTGGTATGGTACTTTTAGTATTAAGGTTTATTTAAAATCAAAGGTGAAGATCAATGAATTAAGATAATTTAAAAATATTAGTTTGACCAAACTGAAACTACGCTTTAATCCAGCTAATCGATTCAATGCGAGTTTTATCAGATAAATTTATTGCAATTCCTTATTGCAATATTTTAGTACTATCTTAGTATGGCAATTATCGTGTGATTTTACTCCAAATGCTAATCTGAGAATTCTCATTTTTCTTAGGCTATCTTGTTGGTCTATTTTAAGTTTATTTTATAAGAAATATTAAAAAGAATTGATATAATGCAATTTATATAGGATTTTGGTATGCGAGAATAAATGTAATTAATGAAAAATAACATCTGAATAATTTGTTCAGATATGGTTCATTTAAGAGTATATAAGATTTACAGCTTATTGACAATAACAATGGATAGAACTTGAATGGTTCTCAAAAAGAATTGATCAAAATTGATGTACAAATGCAAGGTACTAAAGAATTTATTTAAATTTTAAAATCACTTCTAAGACTACAGAATCTGCAGCTGCATTTTACAATGAAACCCTACATGACGTAGGGTTTTACAAGCTCAAGTGTTCTGGAAACACCTGGTAGAATAGACTATAACACCGTTTTATAAACTTCTTAGAATAATAGAAGTAAAAGTATTTCTAAATGCAAATTTCGCAAATGTTTAACATCATATAAAATACATTAAGTTTCCCTTTAATAGGTTTAGCATGTTATAAATGTTCGTTTTATAATTGAAAATTATTCCGTATAATTTTGCGTACAAATTGCGATGTATATATATAAATTGATTTAAATAGTGTTGTTTGTACACTGAGAAAAATATAACAGAAAAAATTACTGTTTTTAACTGTATTTGAGCCACATGTCCGTCTTTTAATAAAAATTACTGTTCTTTAAAAGCAAATACACTAGTTTTAAATGTCATATTTATAGATGAAACCGAAATTTTTCCTGTTAAAAAACGGTAATTTTTATCAAAAGACGGACATCTGGCTCAAATACAGTTAAAAACAGTAATTTTTTCTGTTATATTTTTCTCAGTGTATGAATTACACATTGATTTTTCGCAAGTAATAACAATGAACTTTGTATACGTAAATGCCGTTATGCATTTTACATAGATCAAAGAATATTGTAATCTATGTAGAATCAGCAATTTCTCTTATCTGTTATCTGATAAAGACTGCCCATAAGATTAAAATTATATTAATACATTCACCTCTTGACTCTAAATATAATATTCTATAATAATAACGTGCGCTATGCAATAGATAAAACCAGATAATTTTTTTTTAATAATTCACTTCAGTTGTAAGCATATTGTTATCACGTTCCAAAGTCAGTTTTAATGTTCTGCACTAAGAAGTTTCGTGATATATATGATATCGTCACGAACGGATAATTTCCATGCCTTCATACTTAAACATTTAAAAGTTTATCCATAATATTTATGCTTTGCGTAGGTGCGAATTAATCTTATGTGGTAAAGTTATGCCAGCTGTATCAATTATATTATCTTACAAATTTGAATTAAAAATAAATATTATATTACTATGTAATGAAATTAACATATAACTATTAGTCACATGCATAAAATATTTTTGTTATTAAAAATATCATTCAAAAGACACATTTTTTAAATTACAGAACAATGAATATTTTAACTAAAAAAATACTTTTGTTTCATTGCATTAAAATTCAAGTGTACGTAAGCAAATTCATCTCTAAAAGTGGTGACAAAATACATGATTAATATAGAACACACATGGGTACGCGTGATCGGCAAATTCAGATGCAACTGCCACGTGATGCACATCAAATAATTCGATGTACTACAAATAAAGATTTTTTAATATTTACATTTAATTTTATCTCGTTGTCGATAAACTGAAATTACAAGAACAATTTTTGCACAAAATCATTTTACATTCCAATTAAACCATTCCGAAAATGAGTGCATTAAAAATGAATTATGTGTTTAAATTTTAATGAGTGCGGTATACACAGCTGATGCATTCAATATTTCCATGCACTCTGCTGGTCAAACTATTTTTTAATT
The DNA here is from genome assembly GCA_022817305.1 of Leptoteleia sp. ZL-2020. NCBI lineage: Eukaryota > Metazoa > Arthropoda > Insecta > Hymenoptera > Scelionidae > Leptoteleia > Leptoteleia sp. ZL-2020. The sequence goes on from JABFPN010003649.1 coordinate 13,372, forward strand.
GTTTTAATAGTATCGTGCTTTCATATTCTCAAAATTCGCGCTACAATAAAAAAAACTAATTACTGCGCACTTTTATTAACACCTGTTATTTTCCACGAAAATGACATTTTTATTTTTCCTTAAACGATAAGAATAAAAACGAAGATAACCAAAGAACAATTTCTCGCGGGTTAACGACGCACAAATAAAATTGACAATAAGACTGTTCTTATCTCTGATATTGTTGTTATCCTGTCTGACTGATAAGTTATTTCTTTAGACGTCCGAATGATGATTATCGTTGTTCAATATTTTTGTTTCCTAACTTGAATATTAATATTAATTAAATATTGAACTAATATTTATAATTTTTGAAACAGTTAATTTTTATATGATGATCTCTAATACATTGCGGAAAAAAAGTCTGAAATTAATAATATTTTGAGTCTTAATGTCAGACATAATATTAAAAACCTCGAAAGATTAGGTTATTTTATAATGGAAAAAATGACAGATTTAGTTTGATGTATATATTGTAGTCTGAATTTTAAACTCACTAATTTTATATTTAGACTTTATGAGGCAACTTTTTCCAAAGTCATTAATTTTTTGACAGTTTTCGGAATCGTTTTAGGAAGGTACGAAGACCTTCCCACATCATGTTTTGCAATAGCGAATTAATGCTCAAATCCAGAATTATTTAAAATATATTTTTAAAAAATCAATATTTTGTTTAATATTTTTGAAATTTTTGAAAAATGTTTTTGAATAATTCTTTTTTAGCAGAATTTTAGAGGTTTAAAGGTTTAATATTCTTTGGGAAAATAATGATCATTCACTTTTTTCTTACAATTTAATAATAAAGGAAATTAATTTTATCGATTTTGTTTCACTTAAATGCTCGTATTTAAGTTATTGGTAAAGCTCTTGTTTTTGAAAGGCGCCCTTTATTAGCTATATAAGAAAATAGTATAGAAAACAATATTCATTAATCTTCATTATGATTATTATCAAAAGTATATAAAATATTTAAATTACTAGTTCATTTTCTACTAGGCTAAATACATTTTCTTTTCTTATAAAAAAATTCAATATTGTCACAAAAATTAATAACGGTTAATACATTAAAGCTTTAATACGTAATGGATTATCTAGGAGAAAGATAAGGAGGAAATAGTAAGATAAAGTGTCAATGCCACGGTCATTCCCGCATTTGTATTGGTATAACCGATGTTAGTCATGTCTAAATTATTTAATGAACATATATTACATTTAAACGAAATAATGTGGGTGTGATAATTCTTAATTTTTAATAGTAAGGTTATAATGTGACATTATTATTAGAAAAAGCTGTGCATTATATAAATTTACGTGTGAGTACTATAATTATAAAATAAAGTTTTTTTTGGAATTTCAATTAAGAAATATCCTTTATATATAAAGTTCAATTTCCTGAGTTTTACAAACAGCTATCGCTGCTATTATTATTTATACTATTTTCTTTTGCTTTTGTTCAGTATTGATTTTCCGCGTTAACCACATCTCGTTTATTGCAGATTGATGAAACGTTCGCTATTTTTTAATAAATGCTATTTTATTTTTAAACAAATTTTTATTAAATCTATACGTAAGGTAACTTTTTTAACAAAAAAAATTTTCATCTAAGTAATTTCTGAAATATTACCGAGAAAAAAGTAATACTAAAATTTAAATCATTTCATATTTATTTAGGGATGTATCTGAAAAGTGAAGTATTCTCCTATTAATAATAGTAAAAATGATAATCGTAAAGGCAGTTATTAGTATTTTTTATTGTATTAAAATTTATTATAGATTTTAAATTTTTGTATAAATTATAACAAAAACGTTTATTTTTCCAAATATATCCCTAAATCGTGTTAAAAAACAATAATTTATGATATTTCTTTCTTTTCAGTATAAAAGCGATATAAAAAATAAATAAAATAGCATTTAATAAACGCAATTGGCACTTTTGTGGCTTAATTTACAACTACTACCCGCGTAAAGTGTATGTTAATATGAAGTATAATTTTAGTGAATATTGTGTTATTAATGTATTATTTAATGAAGATAATTAATGAATACTGCAACCTAATTTCTCACCAATACAACCACAATCGCTGTACTCGTGCAAACAAATTAGTACGATATTTTGTTTGCTTGTCAATTTGCATTAATATAATATGCTTTATGTTACTACAAAGCGTAGCTTGTAAATTTATTAATTATAAATAAATAAACGCCAATACCTTATATATATTATAATTAAAATTCGCCAAGAGATTTAATATCATACTTTTATTCCGCTGCATTAAACGAGTCAATTCATGCGAGGCGAAATAGTAAAAAACAATTTTACAGAAACAAAGGGCGGAAAGAAGTTGAAAATCCCTCGAAAGCGCCAGCTCAAATATTTACGCGCAAAATGCACCGGCCTCGGAGCGATGAAATTTTAGACGACGAATTGCATTTAGTCGAGTTAACGCGCATTAACAAATGCGACAAAGAACACTTTAATCATGTCCATAACCTAGGCGAGTGCGCGTCTGTGTCTATAACACCGAATTTCTATGTATATAATAGTTTCGCGAGACAGACGGTCTACAGACTTAACGATCGATAGAGCTCCGCGTTCCTTCCACTTCTCTATCCCTTGGCTGTACCCCACTTAAGCCCCAGTCCTCCGCCCGCGACCTCACTCTTTCTTGCACTTTCGGCTTTTTGCTACAACTTGTCCTTCCTTTTGGGCCGTCCGTCTCTTTAATTTTTCGCCAATCTTTTATATACCATACGGCTCACAAAGCCAACTATTCGTCCAAAGGAAGACGCAAACAAAAATACGTTCTTTGATGTCACGTTTATAATTTTTTACTTTTCTTTTTTTCTTTTCTTTTTTATATGAACGATTGAACAAGAATTTCCGATGAATCGACGATTTCAGCTTCGAGTCATTCATCTCCTATCGCGCCGTCTCACTTTTAGTTGCGAAGCCCACGTATTCTTTACGCCGCGCTTGCTTTCGCCAATTATTTTTTGCATTGCAAAATAAGTTCGAGGAACCCCCGGCGTAACGCCGAAAAAACATCGCGCTTCGTTAATCCGCCGACTATTTTCTCCAATCAAAATTGAAATCCCACCGTTTTTCATCCCGTTGCATTGTTTTGTCGATAAAAATTCCGGTTCGGCAAGAATTCGACAATCAAATTGGACTGTTAAGAGCGGGGAGAGGGGCGAGGGGGAAGGGGGCAGTAAAAAATGTTACCGTGTTAAATGAAAAAAGCAGATTGTGATTTTATGTTTTCTGTATTCTTAACATGCACGCGCGGATTTTCTGTTGTTTACCGTCACCGGCGTCATCGAGATTATCGGCTTACAATTTTCGCGATGCCAACGTAAAAGAGAGAAAAAGAGAGAAAGTGAGAGAGGGGGGGGAGGAGGAGAAAAAGTGCGGGTTCGCTTCGCGACTCTACGCGCGGAAAAGTAATATTAATATTTGAAACTGAAATCTTTAAGCCGGCTAATTCTTATATCAAGACGTGACGCGGAATGAAACGTTATAAATAGTATTCCCGGGAGAACTAATGTCACGTATATTAAATCAGCCAGGGGACATGGCGTCTCTGCACATAAGTTGCATTTCGCTCAGCCAAACCAATCAAGTGTTCTGTTTATCTTCTCGGTCAGAGGCCTAGGTCGGGAGTCTAGTTGAACAGCTGTTGCCGCAGAGTTCTGCGACGCAACATCGTGTGTCTCCGTTCAGGGGTCAGGGTTGCCATAACCGCGCAACCTTCGTCCAACTCGAAATTACCGCTCCGCGATCTGATTGATATTTTATTTCGTTCCGCGCACTCGAAATTATTTCCGAACGCGCGCGCACCGCTTGCCCGCGTTCTCTAAACTCGGCCGACCCGTTTACATTGAAAACAAATTGCTGCGCGCCGGATGACTAACAATTTTCCGACGTTAAAACTGGCGTGTCAAAACTCGTTAAACCAACTTGGTACGCGATTTAAATTTTAGCAAATACTTACCC
>JABFPN010003650.1:0-17402 GCA_022817305.1 Leptoteleia sp. ZL-2020
GCCTGACCGATGCCGAGCGTTACGTTCTGTACCGGTGCCCAATTAGGTAACCTTCCTTGGGCCAGCTTTGGACGCCATATTACGTGCTCAAATGCAGTGTACCTGGTTAGTCCCTTATAGGGCTCGAATCAGGAAACCGTTGTTCAAGTATTCCACGTTTCAGCCCCATTGGGGCCCTATAGGTGATAGGGCATGCCCGATTTCATTTCTACCTGGGTTGTCGCGCGGCTCCTCTGCTCCGCGCCGTTTGCGGGCGTCCTCTTTTTTCCTGCGGTACGAGTTGCCCGCGGAATCAATGTTGGCAAAGTTTTTCGGGCTTTCACAGTGGCCTATCGGTCGACCTTTTTTTTTCTTCTTCTTCTACTTTTTTTGTATGAATTAAGGGCGCTTTTTGTATCTTTTATTAGCGATTCTTCACCCTACGGAGGGCGACGCACGCGGGGTCATTGATTTTTTGAGTCCGTCGAGTGTAAGCCGCATGCGCGCATGCGCGAGGACGTAGGCCGGTTCGCGGGCGCAATCGTGCACACTGTGCGCCGCACGCCGTCGCTCTCCTAACTTCTTAGTTTCGTTCGCGAACCGTCGCGGAATTGCGTATCCCCTGTACATGCGAGGACACGATTAGTTAACCACCGTCGACTAACAATCAAAACATCGCCCCAGTTTCACATTCGCCGGCAAAATAATACACTGTGCGATGCAAACATTAGCCCCGTTGTTTGTAAACAAAAATGGCCTAAAATAAATACTGGTACGAGTGAAGTGAACGGCAATGCGGATGACAGAAGCGATATTAAAATAGATGTACAAGTAGATAATTGTGATTTAAAATAAATATTAATACCGAGGAAAATGAGTATTGAAAATAATACGTAAACCTGCAAACGGATTTCTAATCTTTTTCTAGCACAGTGTCAATTTATTTACATTTTTATCATATTCTTGAAATATTAAATCAAAATTTTAAATAACTTTGTGACAGATACATGTCAGTTTTCAATAACAAATTCTGCTTTTTTGAAGGAAAATTTTTTTTATTTTCGTTTTTAGTATAAATGTAACATTCAAAATTGGTCTCTTTGGTTATAAAAACAGCAATGTTTATTAAAAGTTTGACACGTATCCGAAACGAACAAAGTTAAAAACAATAATACTTTCTGTAACATTTTTTCCATTGTAGTAATATGAGTTAAAACGAGATTAATTTAATAATAAATTACTAATATTTCACCTTAATTACTCGGACTTTTCCTTTAAACAACTTTTTGACATAAAATTCATGTGTATATTGAATAAAAGTAACTCTATTCTAATTTTCTTCCTCCATTACAATAAGAATAATGTTTTAATAAATTAACAATGACTTTTTAAAGTATAGAAGAAGCGATCAAAAAGTATTTCAGCAAATATAAAGTACACTGTTACAAATGTCACGAAATTTAATTATATAATAATTAGTGGAAGTTCATTTTAATTACGTTAATTAAATTTAAGGTACAAATATTGAATTTTCGAAACTCTTACATTCAAATTATGAAATTTAATGTACCTTTGTTATACGCCATTGCACGGCTACTTTGAATAGGTTTAATGCACAAGTACTGGAAGATTAATGTGGACATTTTTAACAGTGCAACATAAATTGACGAATGATATATAACTTAACGTGTAATATAATTTAATAGCAAACTGTCATATAATTAACTTATAATTAACATACGTTCACTGTACCAGGATAAAGTTTTCATTTTAAATTGTTACTCAGACACTTGACTTTTCTTTCCGCACATTAATGTGTATTAATGTGCATTTACTTTTAAAAATGCTGGTTCCCAACAGAGAGACTCCACTTACGGTATACTGAAATTCTATTAGGATTGTGAATAATCCGACTTCTACACGTTGCAGTCCGATTCTATCAACGGAATATACAAGTTGTACTATGGTTAACTTAATATTACTTCAATTGTTCACAAATCCATTGACGTATAATCAAACTTGATAAATCTACAGGTAATTTATTGTTAAAAGTTTGAAAAAATGACTGTTTGGATATTTCTTTATTTTACTAATAATTTAATTTGATTGTCAAGAAGTCATTAATTTTTGGTCAATTTGCTATTGGAATCTTTTTTAAAACGTAAAAGACCTTTCCGTTTGTTTGCAATAACAAATAGAATTTTTGATATATTCTAAGAAAACTTTGAGTATGCTAAAAAGAAATATTTTAATGAATATTTTGAATATTAATTGCTATTGCGTTGCGTAGTGACGTCATGGAGTAATGAAGTAGGGCCATTGTAACGTTGCGTTGAAGTGTCATAGCGAGGCAGAATTTTTCTCGCACTGTAAAAAAGGGGTCTGATTCTATTGATTTACACCTAAATGTTAATGATAGAGCTTCTATTTTCGAAAGCAAGCATAGAGGCAAAGCGCCCAAAGGGCGCGATTCAACATTCTAGTATGCTTAAAATATAGCCGATAATGATGCTTTAACTTTTCTAGATTTTTGCCATTAAATATAAAGGCAAATATAATACATATATAATACATATGTATAATTTATATCGTGATTTAACTAGTAGTATAATCTGACATTAATTAATAATTCAGTTTATCCAAAACCAAATATTTACTTAAATTCAAGAAAAAGTATTAACCCACCCATCAATGAAACTATCCTATACATTACATAGATTGTTTTAATTCGCTTTCTACTATATTTAAGTATTTTCGTACAACACTCTGTACCATGTTCCATGAAATCGATTTACTGAAGAGGGATGTAAAATCCAAACTACGATCACATCCCCAGTGAAACTTGGGTGTCATGTATCTCCAATTTCCGTCTTGTAAAAATGTTAATAATTGGTGGGGTACAAACTAAATATACTGTCACGCATAAACTAACTAAGGCAAATTGCCATATAAATATTGCAAATTAAAAGCGAGAATCTACGACACTTCTTACACCTCAATTTGACAATAAAAGTAACAATTAAGCTTTCCAATTTAAAAATCTTGATTAAAAAATATGTAAAGAAGTTTGTTCCCTCCCCCATAATTCCACGAAATAAAAAATGTAACAGCTACAAAATAACATCTGTAACAACTTTATTAGAAAGTGGCAAAAGAAAAAAGAAAGCCAAAGCGAAATTGCAAAAACTATGCGCACACAAGAGATATCAAAATTCTTCAAAACAAAGGAAAGTGGGAATGCCCTTGTACGTGCTGCTGGAAGGTACAAACGCTGCGCAGATAAAAAGGAAAATGTTCCCGACTATATACGAACGCATCACAAATTTATATAGTGATTGCATCAACTGTAACCCAGCCCATTACTTTAATGTGGAACGAACTCGCTACTTTAAAAACGAAACAGTCAATTCCTATGCCAAAAGTGTCTTGGGGTTAGCAGACGAGTGAATGAGGAATAAAAAAACCTAAAAGAGAGAGAGAGAGAGAGAGAGAGAGAAGGGAGAGGCAAAGTTCAAAAATGGCGACGAACTAACGTTTTTTTGCTTTTATTTCGTTGGCTCGAAAATAATTTGGAAGCACGGGCGAAATGAAAAGTCGTTAGCTTGGCTTGACGACTTGATATTTGTCTTGTTTAGATGGCGCTAAATTAAATTGAGAGGAAGAAAGTGCGATTGATTGATTTTGTTGGCTGTGTACAAACTAGGCCACAGCCCGATATAAACAATTGGAAATGTTGTTGAAACACGGCCGAAGGAGGTGCTTCCGATCGCACTGCGCGACGTTGTTTGTGGCCCAGTTTGTAAACAACAAGATCAAGTGCAATTTATTTGGACGTAACATAATTTGGAGACACCTGAAGAAGACAACAAAAATCGTATCGATGCAATCAAACCGTTTTTACTTCGACCTACCTCGTTAAGTCTAATTTGGAGGAAAAGAATTGCTTCAGCTTGCTACAAAGTAGAAATAAAACATCTGGTACGAAGCAACTTTATATATATATACGTTATATATAAGATAGTGAATTAATTTAAATATATAAAAGTGAACAAAAAAACAATTAATACCCACTACAATGTGTGAATTCAAAGCTACTAAAGTTTAATCCAAATATTTTAACCAGGAATAATTATTAAAATTCTGAATGAAATTTATGAAAAGTATCCATGGAAGGTCATAAATAAATTGAAGTATTTTCATAGTAAAACTATCTATGGTTTGAACTATAGTACCGGAATGCCTTAGAGTTTTTGCTATAGACATCCACGAGTCAACAACAGTAAGCTACACATTCAGTCATCATAGTCAATCTGCAGCTATTAATTATAATCGTAGGTTTACCACAATTACTCGCTGAAAAAATATCAACCAACAGTACTAGTGTCCATTGAAATTGAAGTATCGATCAGCTATGTTGACAAAAATTCTGCAGTTTTTCGGTACTATATCTCAAGCAACAAAGATAAAAATGAAAATACGACCTAAAAATAAATAATTTCGAGTAAACCCAAAACAAAGGCCAACTTATTACCACTCGTCAATTTTGCGTCGCCTCTAAACTGTTTGTAACGATAAATCAAAGCGATACAATTTTGATCGCACCCACCGCATGTACCAGCAATACGTCATTTAGTTGCAATATGACCCGATTTATAGGGAATTCCATGTGCACTTTATATATGAATGAAAGGCATCAACTTTTCAAAGATATCAATACCCTAAGATATTCATGTTCGCGAATGAAATATGTAGCGCGAGCGGTAACCAATTCCTTACCCTCCAATATTTCACCAATCACGAAAGGCTTTCGGCGGCCATTGTTATAAATAAGAATCGCGGTCGAACGTGAGAAACGCCATAGTTAATCATTTAATTTAATTACCGCGTCGCGATGTAACAACTCAAAGGCCAACTATTTAACTTGTTAATGCCGGGGAAAGGAAGGAAAAAAGAGTAAAGAAAAAGAAAGAGATGGAGAAAAAAGGGGGAAGCGAAGCACCTCAATCATCTGCGCCAAATTTTTTACTCCCCGCCTAATTACAAGATGCCTGCGAGCCGCTGAATGAGAGTCCAATTTTAAAAATTCGAAACATCTCACTCATCTACAAAATCCACTCAATTAAAGATGAAATAGAACTTTTTCCGCCTTGCGGATTACACAAAGTCAGAACCCGCGACTCATACACGGACTCTGGTGACTCTATTTATGTTGGCCGTGGTACGGCAGCAGTTTTCCTTTTACGCTCAAGCAAGAAGACAAGCCGCAATAAAAATGACAAAAGGACCGAATCGACGGTCAAGTATTTTAATAAGAAAATGCGGTTTTTGCGACTCTTTTTCGTCCCAATAAATTCCATCAAATAATTGCTGACGAAAATAAGCGCGGCTTCGACGACGGCGCGCTGCAAAAGGTTCGGCAATTAACGAAAGCTTCGGCCATCGGCGGGAGACGCGCCCGAAACGTCCCGAAAGAATACGTGATAAAGTGACGTTACATTCAATAGCGCGTTTCCTCCCTTATCGCCATTCATTGTCTCTTTCTTCTCGTATATTTTTCTCCCCCGCCTCCTCTCCTTCTTTCAAACGTCTTTTGTACGGGAAAATCGCTATTTGTATTGCTCTAGTGCATTTTTCCAAAACGCTCTTTTTATCCCGACGGTTCTTTAAACAGCGAGATACACTTTTTGCGCACCGTCGCATCGACCGCCTGCCATTTCGTCGACATTTTTTGGCCATTTCGACGACTTGTTATTTGAAACGACTGCTATTAAAATTATTAGACGAGTCACTTGAGATGTCTGGAAATGAGAACAGATATTATTATCGAACAACTTGGTCTGAAACTTCAACGAATATTTACATTATAATGCGATATCGACAGTTCATTTCCTTTTTCCTTTTTCCCGTATTATTTGTTTAATTGAAATTCAAGTCTAAGCTCAGCGACAATTTCACCGTAAGCCCACGCAAAAGGCGTATAATATTTAGTACGCGGAAATATTAATAATTTTTTTTTTAAATTTATAATAAGTGGGTATGTACATTTAAACAGTTCAGTTTATAATATTTATCCCATATTATATGTTCACAAATTCTTGTAAATGTACGAGAAATCCGTATGAATGTATTACTAGAAACAAAACTATAAATAAAACCAACTATTCAAAAGTTTATGATAATTCTGCACCAAGAAAAATTTTTTCGTTTAGAAAAATCACTAGTTTACTACAGCAAGTGAACCATATCAAATTGATTTATATGCCATATGAGATAAACCAGGCTGACTATTTTGTACACTTATAAGAAACAACACTTAAATCGGCTCGATAAAGATTGTTCGTTGAAAGCTGAAGTTACATTTTTCCTACAAATTTTTCTCGGAATGACGGGACAAAACTAAACGTTTTATTACACTTTAACTTGAAATCATTAGTGATATACAATAAGTTATATGGCTCGAGGTCAAGTACTTCAATGTACCAAAACAAAAACCAAAGTTTCAAATATCCATTAAATCAAAAACTTGAATGATATTGTTTATTATACTTTAATTCCTCAAAATGTATCACTAAGAATAAAAAGAAACTTTAGTTTAATGGCCTATTTGTTTTAATTGATATCAAAATTTCATCCTTTTTAAAACAAAAATTATACTTAATTATTTTTTGTGTAACAACAGCAATATTGGTTGATTTAAATTTTTGTTCTAAAAAGTGAAAGATAATACTTGTATAAATATAATGTTAAGTCAAAGCGAACTTCCTGTTGCTCTCAATAAGACAAACGTGCGCTTTTTTCCACCCTCTTTCAATGCCTAAAACAATAACAAATGACGGACCTGCGAACTACAAACAAATTCTCAACGGTATAACAGATTTAAACCTAAATGAAGGTAATATAGTTTCTATATTTTAATGCAACTCCTTTGTAATACACTTCACGCGTATTTTTACCCACCTTTCGGAAATACATATTTACTATGTGAATGTATTTATATACTTCACCTGCAATTCTTGAGACATAAGGATTCGGCACTTGATGTACACGAGTTCGTTAAATTTAATAAAACCACAAGACGAGTAAGAGAATTGTACGTACCTAATTTTAATTATAAAATAAAAAAAGGAGTACAATTTTATGTGTAAAAACAACTAATATTATACAGTTAAAAAAATCAAAAGTAACAAAATGCTTGTTGAACTGAAACAAACGTTATTAGACCTAGATAGATATTAGAATGCAGGTAAGAAACTGAAATATTAGAAACAATGGAACAACCTAAAACACTACATGAAAAAAGTATTAATGTGAATTAACGTTCATTTATACTACTGAAAACTTTAATATTCCATCTGAAATCTACTAAATACCCAAAATTATATTACGCAATAATAATTTGGATGCAAAATCTGGACTAGTTTTGTGAATTAATGCAATATTTATTATTAGATTAGATACACAAGTGGCAATACAAAATGATGCTAAATAATGTATACCACTGTTTATTGGATTTCTCATACCTTTCCTAATAAAAGTTAATAAATAATCCATTAAATTTGTTATAGTACAATTTTAGGAATAACTGTAAGGAATACTTGTATGAAGAAGAATACATATCCCAGCAAGACCATTAGCTTTTTGTGTTGGAAACAAAATATTTCATAAGGAATAATAAGAATGGATAAGATTTTGAATGTCTAAAAAAATATTGATTAAAAAATATTAATGACTTATTTTGCGTCCACTCACCGACTTGATAATCCCTGTGGCACAGCTTCAGTATGGCACTAAAACTCAACGATACTACTCAATTTCCTTAATTGATAAAACGAAACGATGAAATAAGAAATGTGTGCGATTGAAACCAAGAGATTTAAATGGACGAATACTCGGACTGGCATACTTGATTAAACACATGGCCAAGAATTTCATCAATAACTTGTATTTTTCGAAACGCTTAATTAAAGTAACAAGAGCGAGACAATTTAATCTGCAGTCGGCGCGAATACCAAGCTGGCCTAATTTCTATCACGTATCGTCGATTTTGATAGAGTTCGATCAAAAATCTTACTTTAATCATTTAACGGAAATTCGAGCACATTTTATTCGGTTACAATTTCGCGGCCAAATTCCATTTGGCCGGGACTTCACTCGCATAAAATTAAATTGACCAATATACGTCGAACAGTATAACACTCGTTCAAACTTTATTTGATTAATATTTACTCGGCCAAACTCCACTCTCCCGGAACTTAGTTGAATTTAGTTTGCGCACGTACCTAATGATCATATATAATTGAGCTTCTACATATTATATCAATTCCACAAACTGTAATGCGTGACCCGTTGTTATGTAAAATTTTATTAGGGACAAGTTGTTGCGTTAATTTCAAATGAAATAAAGCAGTTGTTTACTTGCTATTTATCGATACCAATAAATAATCCAACCAGAATAATTTACAAGAATGGAGTCAAATAAAAGCTATCAATTATAACTTTTGTTCTAAATTGTTGTAAAAAAAAGTAATAAATTAAAGTAATATCCATGAATAACACCTACTAGTAGTTGATTATAGAATTAGATTTCCCACCTTAATCCTTATTAGTATAAATACTTCAAGAAATTCAATGAAAATGAAAAATTCCACTAAAAAAGAACATCAACATTTAACCACGAAACTCCCCTAAAAGTATAATACCTATGTATCCTTCACGAAACAAATTTGTCGTAATATATCTGTAACCCCATAGATGAAACATGACATATCTACGATGATCTTACACCTGCTGGAATTGCCCGAATTGCGGCGGACGGAAAGTGAAAAGGACAAAAAAGAGTGCGAAGTGAAGGAAGGGAAAGAGAGAGAGAGAAAAAAATAAAAGCATTAGTGGAAGATGAGGTTCTGACAGGAAGATCGCTTTGATTATTTTCCCGTCACGTCACGAGACCCGGCTAGGTTCTCTATATCTAAAACACGTTGGACCTGGCCTCCGGGGAATTCACCAGTCATCGTGACGAATTTCATCATGTTCCAAAAAAGGGAAGTCTCTGTTAAGAGCCCTGTCCGCCAAACCGCAGACGGAGGAAGTGAAAAACAGCGGAATCTATAGATGCGTCGATTCGTTTCAGTGATCTTAAGAGCCGAACCCTCGGTAAGTTGATTTGAAACGAGCACTCCGATATCGGCTCGATGCGAATACACAATTTACTTACATCGCAACTTTGCAGTCTAAAATATATATATATATATATATACACGCAACCGAGCAAACAAGAAAATACATCTCGTGGAAATTCGGATGCCGAGAGTAGCTATTTTTTCGAAACCGGAAGCCGAGACGGGACCAGAACTAATTTCAGATGAGAGCGCCACATTTTGAAAACTTTGTGTATTTTATCATCCAGGTTTACGGTCTTAGGAAATTTAGCATCACTAATTTAGATATTCGGCGAACGAAAAAATATACTTCTTAGCTGTTTGCTTCAGTTAGCTCAAAGAAACTATGCATTTTATTTTTCGTTCCTTTACAATATACATTACTGAAATTAAATTTATTTTTAAATACAAGAAAATAAGCTTGATGTAGTTTATTATCCTGTTAAAAATAAAATATTAAAACGTATGATAATGTAAAAACATATAGAGAATAAATGTATTTACATGTTTCATTCAATTGACTGAAATGAAAATATTAAGAATGACTGTTTCACTCACACAGAATAATTAATAAAATATTTAGTCTTGTTTCATGGATGCAAAATGAAATAAATGTATTTCATTTTACAACATTATTTAAAAAAATGTTTCAATATGTCAGTTATTCATAAATATACAATATTTATATAATAAACTTCAATGATCTATTGCAATAATTAAATATGTTCTTGTTAAATGAAAATTATGAATATATTATATTTATAAAATTTAAAATGTATAACGAATCCACCTATGTATAAAGTAATGTTTTGAGTTATAAAGAAATACAAATAAAAGTGACCTACGTATAAAGTAATGTTTTGAATTATAAAGAAATACAAATAAAAGTGAAATTAAAGGAATATAAAATTAATTAAATCCTTCCTTTTTTATATATTCATATAGTCCTTATTTATTTATAATTAAATTGTTAAAGTTAATAAATTCCCTAAAATATTTAGTCATAAAAAATTATTTCAATATTTATTATTAAACAAAGCTGTTAAATTTGCTTTAAATTAATTGAAAAAAAATATATTGCTTTTTAAATTAAGTTCAATTATGTATACAATGAGGTCTAATTTGTACTTTTGTTAAAGAACTTCAACATTATAAAGTGAAAATTAAAAGGAAATTAAAGTTTTAGATATTTAATTTATTGCAATAATCAAATATCCATTTGTGAACATAATCAATATTCTAAGCACAATTTAATAAGAATAATAAAGTTTAGCAAGAAAATTATGACATACAACGGGTAATATCCATTAAATTCAAGTAAAGTATATGAAATTTTAAAGTACCTTTATACATGTGTCGTATTTGTCCTAAAAGCACCTCTGTTTTTGTAAACATGACAGTTCATATTTTTGTTGGCTTCTCTCTGTTGGTTAAGTGACAAATCACAATATGCACTTTCTTCTTTACAAGTCATTTTACTCCTAATAAAACAAGTGCAAGAGTTTAAGTTAAGTATTATATATATATATTTGACCAAGAGTGTGTGAAAATAAGTAAATTAAAAATATAATAATAAACTTTGAAATTTGTTTTAAATAATATTTAAACTTATTTATAAATTTTAAGTGTTAATTTTACAGTAAATCATTTAAAATATTATAATTAAGTAAATTAAATAAAACTACTGTTAACAAAATTCTACATCCAAAATAAATATATATAAAATTTCATATTTTAAAACCATATTATATTAATTTCTTATAAAATAAAATAATTTAAAAAACACAGATTGTTCAATAATTATAAATATATAAGATAGATGTACTATAAGTAAAAAAATTGCTTTTATAGTTATGCTATAACCCATATATTTATATGCATTTGATGCCTCCAAACATTAATACCCTGTAAAGAATATGTTAACTGATTAAAGAATTACATAATAACCACCTAATAAATGTTGGTGTTTTTTGTTGTTGTCGAGGTTTGGCCCCAGGGAGAAGAAATCACCTAATAAAGCATTCAAACTTTTAGTTAACATGTAGATTAAATAAAAATAATCGTTTTTTACAGCCAAGAAACGTTGTTGTTAAAAACGTTGAGGTTAACCTCAAAAAATTCTAACATGTAAATAAATTGAAGAATTGTTACTTTTTTGTAGCATCATTAACATAAACGTGAAAATTTTGTTCTTTTCAATCAATCCAAAAAACACTAAAATCATTAAGTCTCAGACAATCTTATATTTACTTAAAAATTCTTGAATAAAATCATAAAAGAATAATCAAATTAATTTCCGGTCGCGAAAAACTATCCTTTAAGAAAAAAAAAAAAACTAATTACTTTGTCGCGCATACTACAAACAGCATAAACTCGTTTGAGGTTATTTAACACAATTCGCGGGATTCGCGGCAACTATTTTACTGCCAATGTCGACCTACTTAATTTCAGACACAAAACTGTAACTACTTGAAAGTTAAACCATTTAAATCGAAAAAATACTAAAATATGAAAATTCTACGTGAAATTCATTATCTTACCGACGCCGCCGAGCAAGCAGTTTTGCCTCGCATTCAACATGGCGGCCGGTCGACTTGGCGGACAAATCTCTAAACGCGCTGCTTGGTTCTCTCTCGCGCCTGATTTAGGGGATATTTAAAAGAAATCGCGACAAAACCGTGAATACTTGACTATTCACGAGTTAGATACGAATTACGGAAAAGACCCTACGTCGTTTGATGAAAAAAGATGCGGCGCACACGTACTGAACGCGACGCGAAATTAATTTTGTTCTACGTATTAAAATGTGACGAACATAAACGCCAATTGTTCTTATTTCACGTTTTCAAATAATAAATATTAAACTGAACAATACTTACAATTGTTGGGAAGATGAAAATTGAAACAAAGAAGTTAAAAAAACGGCTCGAGGAAACAGAACAAGCCAGAACAAGCTAACGGCTCTTCTACCAATGTACATTCTAGACCGCCCGGCAGATGTCGCCGTCATCGAGTACAGTATGTGAAATGCGAATATATTTGGCGCAACAATCAAACTGCACTAAAAAAATGTGATTTAATTTTTTAATTAAAAACAAGAATTAGTAAAAGCAGTTATGTATTTATTTGAGGAAAATATAATACTTTTTAAATGTTATAAAATATTTTTAAATATTAAAATAATATTAATTATTTATTACATTAATATTACATATTAAATAATATTCTTTTTTTTATTTCTTTGTAACTATTACTTTAAGGTTAATTCAATTTAATTCAATTAAAATAGTATTTTATAATATATTTTAAATATTTTATAAGTATTTTTTTAATTAAATGATATATTAAATAATTGAGCATTGCAGAAAATACTGGAGATGTGAAAAAAATGCCAAAGGAAGACCTTTAAAATTGCAAGTATCTAAAAGTGTTTGAAAAAAAGTTGGTGACATTGTGTCACAGCAAGATTAATTTTTAATCTTTTTTTTTATAAAAAGAGTTCAAGAAAAGCTTTTGAAATGCTCAAATGTTGTACATTTGGCCACATTTTTTTTTTTTTTTTTTATTCCAATTTAGATTAACTTTGATTAACACACACATGCGGAGGAAAATGTTCTTAAATCCAGCAAATATTTTATCACAATTTAATTAATGCAGCTTTACAATTCGCTGATTTAAGAAAATTCTTAAAACCTTCCCCCGTACATTTTTAATCCAACGTCTTTAATCGAATAATTTTTATCTTAAATTAATTTTCAATATAACCGAATATAATTTTCTCGCGACTTTCACGTTTGACATTAAATTAATTAAAGCATTCATTCGCGTTAAAATTAACATAAAACTTGCCGGCGCGTTGCAGTTTCTTAACGATACACTTTTCATTATTCACACAACCTTTTCCTCAGTGCGTGAACTTAATTTTTCTCCGCATCGAACAAAACAAAACTAATGCTTAAAACGTAACAAATGCTTTTATGTCCCGTATAAAATGGGGTTTTCACGAGTGCTCTTCGGCTCCGCGCAACTTCTCGTCGTGGACAAAAAAATAAAATAAAATAAAATAAAATAAAAAGCGAAGAAAAAAAACGCGAAAAAAATAATTCCGAATCGCAAGCATTGCCGCAATCTATTCAATAATAATTTATCGGCGGCAATAAACTGTTCGAAAACCGGGCATAAAATTATCGAACAGTCCATTTTTGGGGATATCACTATTAAACTTATAGTTTATTGAATACACTTAAATTGATAACGCGCGAAACAAACATCCATATAATCGCGTCAAATAGCGCAATATCAATCTAAATAAAATATACACTTGTTTCAGCAGAATGCAGCGTTCGCGCTTAAAATTTCGAACTATTGTTACGTCCGTTTTATATACAGTTTCGTCGGGGCCGAAGCAGCGCCAGAGACATTTACGACCAATGTGGAAGCAAATATACATCTTCGTGCTACTCCGCACAAAACGAACATTCCTTATATATGCGCATGCAAAAAGAAAGTAAAAAAAAAAAGAAGAAGAAGGAAAAAGAAAAAAAAGGCACGCACACAAAAAAGAACTATAATAAACAAGTGTAGTAAAATTAGAGGATTGAATATAAATTGACGAAAAAATATTTAAGTGAGGCTGAAATTTGCAACTGATATAAAATTTAAATTCAGAGACGCCAAATAAGAAAAAGAGCCCCGGAGTCGGGAAAAGGAAGAAGGAAAAAGAATGAAAAAGAAAAAAGTGAGAGGAATAAGAAGTGGAAGGGATCATCTTTTCCGGCAAAAATCGTAAACAATATTTAATTTATCCCGGGGGGGGGGGGGCCTTTTGATTTTTATTTCGACCCGTCCAAATTTCCGGTTAAATATTCAGCGTCCAATCTGCGCGGGCCGGATGGCCGCCATTAATAAATGATTAAAAGTGTCAAAACAATTTCTCGTAAATCAATAAAACGCGACGTTTTGCCCGCGCGATATTACATCATCGCCCCGCGCCGTAATTGTAACAAAATTTTCACGAAAAGATCTTGATAATCCGCCCGGTTAATGGAAATATAAATATATTAGTGCGCGATCTTGTTTAAATTGCATCTCGATTAAGACTAAATTAGATTTGCAACACATTAAACGTTCATTTGCGTGATATCTCGTTAATCGTCAAGGCAGTATCGCAATCGTCGATATTTATTCAATTACAAAACCATTAACGCGCTCATCGCGATACAACTTTGCGTAATCGCACGCAACTCCGCGACAAACTGTGATTACGGTTGGAGAAATGTTATAGCGAACGTATCCGGTCAATAATTGCCTAAATATGCAACAAGCATGCTACTGCGTTTGTAAATTATTGATTTAATCAAACAGTTCACTCGATCGCTTAAAGCTTCTCTCTAACACCCCTCCCCCCCAACCCGTCCCCCCGCGGCCGTGTTTTTATCGGCGCTTGTCATTTTAACCAACGAGACAAGGCGCAACGAGTTAGCGCCGAGTAATCCGCCAAAACGACTCTCATCCTTCCTTCATCGCCACTTCGATTTAGTCTCTGTCAATTTTCATAATTATTCTCACTTTGTTGGATTTATATCGACGTTATACGTTTTTTTTTTTTTCATCTTGTTTTGGCATATTTCCTAATAAAAATTAAATCTGTAGTTCATATATGGTTCATATATGTTTTAACAATTTCGTATATGGACATATGTTTTTCCTTAATCTATATGTGGTCACATATGGTCGATATATGATAGTATTTTAAAGAAATATTTTAAAAAATAAGTATTGAAAATATTAAAATCCCTCGTTTTAGTTTTAAAAAACTGAATGGAAACTTTTTATTTATGAATAAAAAATTATATACAAAAGTACAGAAACTAAAATTCCAAAACTGAAAACTACACGAATAAAGATGGGGCATAAAGAAATAAATGGTTCATTTTCTTTTCTCTCATTGAAATTCCTCTGATCCTTCTTCGCGAATTCAGTAGCACCTTTTTTTTTTGTTTAACTCAATTCTATAATTTAAATCGACCCCACCCGTTGGTGCGCGCGACCCAAACTACTATCGTTAATGTTGTTAAAGTTAAAATATCAAATTTATTGAATTAGTCATTCGCGTCTTTTGGGCGAACGCGAAGTCACATTCTCCTGTATGTAATTAAAATGGGAGAAAAAAGAAAAGGTTCGACGCCTGTAATTTGTGCCTTCCCTTTTACGTGGTATTTTAAAAGCCGGAAAAATTCCGCAGATACGGGAGGTTTCGCGGGACCGGTGTCGAGTTTTTGCCCTTTGTTAGTGCAATCGATAATGGGTCTCGATTGCGGCTATTTGCGTGAGTTCTCGAAATAAGAAGCGAGACGAGGCACACGTGCCGAGTTGTATTTTCGTCAAATCAACGGATTTGTCTCGCAGGTCCTTTTCCTTTTTTATACACTTCGGCTATAATTTACTGTCAAGCTATATTCGATTGTACAAATAATTCTATCCCCTCTATTAACTAAATGGAATACTAAATAATTCGATACTGTATAATATATATTTTTTAGTCTTGGAAAGCTTTAGAAACCTTCATCATGATTGTTTATAATTATTATTATATTAATTTTCAGTTTGGCATTATCGAGACCATAGGAAACCAACAATAATAGAGCATTATAAGAATTTGTTGTTTGTTCTGTTTATAAGATTGTTGCTTTCCTTACAATCTGCTCGGACCTCTTTAGAACTAACAATAACAGTTTCAATTAGTTCTTTTATTTATAAAAATACACGAGAGAAACCATATACAATAATAATACGTAACGATCGTGATGTCTTGGTAACTATTACACTGAGGAAAAAGTAACAGTAAAATTTAAAACATTTTGTATTAATTTAAGAATATCTTTGAAGAGTGAAACATTTTACTATTAATTTTTAAATTTTATCTTAAATATATTAAATTAAAAATTTAATTTTATTTATAACAGAAATATTCCCTTTTCCAATATATCCTTAAATTATCTGCCTGTGCAAGTATTCCTACAGTCTTTATGTGAGTAGTTCAGTTGTCCACCAAAATATCAAATTGTTGGAACAAAGTTGCATAATTTGGACAATAATTTATTATTATTATTTTATTTTTAGATTATAGCATTGAACACACTGATACGTGAATAATGATAATCTATTGTAATATACTACAATGAATGAAGAAAAAGAAGAAGAGGAAAAAAAGGAGAGAAGAGCTTGAGAATAGATACAATACCAAAGGCAAATGAAGTGGAGCAACTCCAATTTGTCAATTTCACGATTACGCTTCTTTTGCATGCGTAACGTTAACTTGGAGAAAGGCAATGACAGTACGAAATTTGTAGCTTAATTTGTAAAAGGGGTTGTGTAACCCTCTAAGTATATTTTATCCTTTATGTCACCATACTTTATGGCAAAACTGAAATACTAACTTTCCCTCCACTGTGAGGCCGGCGTTTGTTTTATCAAATTTGAATAATTAGTTTTTGAGAAGGGTTGATAATGAACCCTCCGAGCAATCGTTTGACTAAATTTAACTTGGTACGAAAAATTCTTTTAATGCGATTCGTCGTCCATTCCAGCATGCACGAATCGATCGATCAATTACGGATATTTAAAGAAACGCGGAATTTCAAGTGTAATGCATAGCGGAAAAGTTCCCTTTTCGTCATAATTATGTAAAACGTGATCTCCACGAAACCTCATAGATGTAAAAAAAAAGGTTTGTCCTCGTATGTACACAGAAGTAATTTTTTAAATAAAGGTCAAGTCTGGACTATTAATTAATTAATACACTGAGAGAAAAAACGTAAAAAAAAATGAAAACGTTTCATTATAATTTGTTGACACGATGGACAATGTTACAAAAAGTACAATTTCTAAAAATAAAGTGAAAAATTATAATATTTACGTCTTTTATGAATACATTTTATAATTTTTAATTCTATTTTTTTGACTTTGTCCATTATGTCCTCAAAATATAAAAGAAAGATTAGAATTTTTTCAACAATTTTTCTCTCAATGTATAATTATAATTTAACGCGAGGGTAACACTATGTTAAATTTCAACTTTGACAAGTTAAATAACACAAGTCAAATTTTAGCAGGTTGATTTATAAATTACATAAAATGTTATTATTATTATTCTTTCCGGTATTCAAAATTAATCTTGACTTTATTTACTTTATTAATCTCCCTTCCTTTGACTTTCCTTTTTCTCTTTATTTTTTTTTTTTTTTTTTTTTTTTTTTTTTTAAT